>CATIWO010606452.1:0-11056 GCA_949673435.1 Macaranga tanarius | reverse complement strand
AAGATCAATTCATCCTTGCAATTTTAATAAACAAGAAGTTAGCCAAGATATATATTGATAATTGACAAATAAGCACAAGAAACTAAATCAAACATCAAGCAAATAAATAGAGAAAAGAGAAAAAGATATAGGAATTATGTTGATGAAATCTCCCATGCTCTCCAAGCAATCTCTTGATGTTGAATAGCCTCCATGACTAACTTCCTTGCCTACTTGAAAGTGTCTTCTTAAAACTACTTTAAACTAAAATGTACTTTCTAATATTTGATAATACTACTTCTACTCTCTAAAAACAATCCCTCTCCAGATCATAAATAATGTATATATAGACCTTAGAGGTGGTTACAAATGGTTACAATTCGTTTTGAAGTGGAAAGACACCATTTGAAGTGAAAAGTCACCACCCTGTGCAGATACAGTAACTTCAAGGGCATTTTTGTCCATCTAAATGACGTTATCTCAAGCAAGTTTCTTCAAAAAAGTTTTAGTTCTTTGAGTTATCTTTCCAACGCAACTTGAATCATATCATTTGGAGGTCTGTAGAGAAAGTTATGGAAAAAATACTAAAACTACACAAAGCTGAAAAGTTGCAACTCTTGGAACTCGGCACACTGTGCCGACTCAAGCCTTAACTCGGCACAGCAAGCCTCTATTACGACTCAGCACCACCGTGCCGACTCGACACAGCCCCACTTTATTCTTCCTTTGCCTTTTATTCACCATCCTTCACTCTAAAGCATCCAAATGCACTTCTAAGCATAAGATTAGCCTAAAATGACCTTCAAAACACAAAAACAACAAAACTAACAACAATAATGCAATAATTAAACAAAATACAAATGAAAACTAAATAAAAATTAACAAAATGACACTAAATAATTATGCTATTTTGTACACTATCAATAATCTTCTTATTAATCATATATGCATATATAATATGATATGGTGCAAAAATGTATATTTATACAAGTTAGTATCCGGCCGGAGTTCTCAACACAAGGCTCAATTTTTCTTTTTCTTTTCTTTTTCATATTTTTCAAATACTCGTGGCCATTCCTGAGACTCTCTGCCCAGCTCAGTCTCAGATCTCACACGTATATATATATATATATCACATGAATGGCCACATCTGAGATTCTCTGTCCAGCTCAGTCTCATATCGTGGAGGCTCTCTGCCTAGCTCAGTCTCCACACACGCATGTTTTCCTCACATTCCTCACATTTCAATCATTTATAAGTCTTACTTTTCTCACATTTCCTCACATCATGCCATATGCATGTATCTTAATCATTCCCACAATAATATATGTATAACCATACCACCTCAAGTGGCTTGCATTTTTCATAATTTCACACTACCTCAAGTGGCTTGCACACACATAGGTGCCCATATTCATAATTAATCATAACACATACTCAATTGACCATTCAATAGTCTCACAACCATATATACATATATTCATCATTCTCACAAGCATTGCATGTCCATTATACCACATCAAGTGGCTTTATTCACATTTCACCACAAACACAATGTCAATCAATATTTCAATATTATCACAAGCATTATATACATACATACATACATATATATATATATAATCTTGCTACAACCATTTACGTGCACAAACCAAACATAGTCATGTAACTTTAGTTACATGAGAATTACTATATGTAAGCATTATATAATAATTACTTACCTCAAGCCTTCAAATCCTTCTTAAATAAAGCTCCCCCTATTGAATATGGTTTCCTTTAGCTCTATCAACTACTACATACAATCATGTGCCAATTTCAACAAGCAAGCATAGCAATTCACCCTAAAATTACAAAAGGGCAACTAGATGCTTGAAGTTCAATATATCTAAATAATTCACACACAAGTCCAAAAATTATGAAAATAATATTGAAGCTAGACATATGAGTCTACTTCAAATCCCAATTGAAATTACTTAATTTGGATGTGTGTGGTATTAATTATAGATTTTTGATGCAATTCGGGTAAAACAGACAAAACAGAGTTGACAGCATGAATATGAAAATGTAAAGCTATGCCAGCCAGTCTTAACAATAAAATTAGCTCTGGCTCAAAATATAAGAATTGTAGGAGACTTTCTGAAGTTTCTAGAATATTAAACCATGTTCAAATCAAAGCTCTATAACTCCATATATGATTAAAATATTAAGATTGAAAAACAGAGGCAGCATACCCGAATTTTCCCAATATCAAAACCTAATTCAATTAACTAAAATAATTGCAAGACTTACCAAATATAATGCTCAAAAGGCTAATTGATCTTCTTAAGCTCCCCAAAATCTTTGCTAATTGAGTAGAGAATTATCAATTGCCTCCAAAACCTCTCAAGCTCACTCTCTTCTTCTTCACCTCTCCAAATCTCTACACTCACTAACACCCACACACACACATATACACTTTACACATGCTCCAATCATAAAACAACCATTATAAACTAAAGTTTCTTCCCCATAAATGCTAAATTATCTTTACAAAATACAATAATAATAATAATAATAATAAATACACATATATCCCTTAATAAAATATCACTAAATATAATAATAATAATAATAATAATAATAATAATAATAATAATAATAATAATAATAATAATAATAATAATAATAATAATAATAATAACAATAATAATATCTAGATATTATGGATAATTATCACCATAATATCCACTAGCCTCCTCAAAGAAATAGAATTATTTCACAATAGCTCAAAACTTTCTATTGTGACAAATCACTCCCAACTCACTCATTATTTTCTTCCCAAAATCTCTACACAACTTTTCACCTCATAATTAAATATACACAAATAAACTCCAACTAATCACAACCTTTTATTTGGCCACCTAAAGTCTTCTTATAATAATTATCTAACCCACCAATAAATTCATATTTATCACATAAATAACAAATATAATAATGCTTAATAATATAACAAAATATCATCAAAATATCCATTTAGCCCCATGATGAAATTGGCATATTGCATAATACCCCCATAACTTTCTATTGTTACAATTAACTTCAAACTTACCTTATAATTAGGTCTTTCTCTACACTCATCCATATACTCTAACTTAAATAAGGCCACTATCTACTATGCACAATGTACTAGGTATACGTCATAAATACGTATGTGAAAGGGCGGATGTTACATTTCTCTCCCTTTAAGAAAATTTCGTCTTCGAAATTAACTACTCATCATCTTCCAAGAACAAATGTGGTTCTTTCTTTTTCATTAACTATTCTATTTACCATGTTGCTTCTTTAGTTTTACAATAACTTCACTTCACCTTTACTATTGGAATCGTTTTATTCCTCAATCACTTTGCCTTCCGATCTATACCGTTTTAATATAACCACGTGGAATACATCATAAATAGACAACAATTCCCTTGACAAATCTAATTTATATGTCAAATGGTCCACCTTCTTTAAAATTTCATACTGTCCACATTTTTCGGACTCAATTCTCCTTACCTTCTAAACCTTAAAATTCCCTATTTAGCTTTCTTAAAGCTATACAATCTTCCCCACACTCAATTGAGACTCAAACCAACTTAGGGACACTCTCAAAAATATACTTAACATTATCAATTCAATTCATTCATAATTGTATGGTAGTCAATCAATCACGAGTCTCAAACATTTATTTTCATTCTTTAATCTCCATCACTCTTTCAGACAATAGATCTTATTCACAATATAAGCTCAAAATATATCTATCCCCACATCATTTAATATTCATATAGTCACCGTTTATGACCTTTAGTAATCACAATTAACTCATAAACAGAGAATTATATATATAGCCAAATATATGCAGTTGCACTACATCATCTTTAATACCCTCAATTATCAATTCCATACTAGAAAACTATAAATATACTCAATAAGTAATTTAATACACATTACATGAATCATAATACTTTATTTAATGTTTGTATTCATCTTAACAAATAAAATAGCATTTTATAATAATTCACATTCTCGTATCTTATTCTCATTGCTTAGTATCAGTGGCCTTATCGATGGACACTTAGCTAATCAACTTATTAACATTTCACATGGTCGATGGTCACAAAGTCAATCGACATATTTTATCACATTGAATATTTTTAATCTCCTTCCATAAGCAATAACATATACCAAACATATAACTAAATAATATACCATCATACATCCACATCATAGCATATCTTATATTATAACTCAAGAATCATACTCATCTATATGCATCTCTTAGCACTTGATATATTACATAACATAACACTCATATACCATTTTAATACATCAAACAATATTAACATTCTATAAACAACATTAATCATCTCTTGTATCTCATTCATAATATTTATTAGCTACTTACAAAAATAATTTCCACCTCAACAAGTGAGAGTTCTACCTTGCTCTTAATAACTCTTACACAAAACTATACATCAAAATCATATACAACACATCTCACCTTCACTCTAATATCTAATTCAATCCATTATCTACAAATTCAACTATAATCAAATTATAAACACAAATCCCAAAATTCTGATTTCCTACAGGAATTGGCACTATGAGTCTATTTTAATACTATTGGTGGTTGTAACTTCTGCAAAAACTGATATTCCATTTCCATATATTAACTCTTCCTTATTGCTTTCCTTGTTGACCACTCATAATAAGAATGCGATGTTCATGACATTTTGGTTACCGTAATTAATGTCTTACAACTCTCAAATATAATTACTAATAAAGAGTTCTAGATTATAAGTCGAGGAAGTCTCCTTACACGATTATAATTATCTGAATATATATAGACTATTGTTCTTTCTTTTGTATTCACACATATTTGTCCTTTATCTTAAAACCTTGACATGATTCACATAACTTCCATAACTTCAGTAACAAACTTTAATCCATTCCCCTCATCATTTCTTTCTTGAAGAAAGTAATTTCCTCACTTTTAATTTATTTTTACTTAAATATCATACAACTACCTTTTCTAGCCAAGACTATTTAGAAATACTTGCCATATTCTTCTTTATTTGATAAATAATAACATTATCAAATAAAACAATCACAACAAATTTAAATATCATTAAAACTCTTATTTAAAATATCATACTCATATCTAATATATTAATCACTCCCAATAACACAATCAGAATTTATGATATCTATACTAAATCCTGAATATTGTCTCGGCAATTGAATATTTTACTGTCTAAAATTACTAATATTTAATTTCTCAAATTCATTCTTCCCCAAAACACTATAATATCTTTTTATTAATCAAACAAGTCCTCACTTCATAATAATAAATGATACATAATTAGCCTTCCTCAAAACGTAGCTCAATAATTTATAATCAATACATAATTATTCCTCATCATCCTTGTTTAATATAAATGGAATTAATGTCATCATTATGTACTATTTAATCTATCAATTTATCCTTGTTAACCTCTTTTATCTCTCATGATATTATTCTTTATAAAGCAATCAACACTAATGTGATTCTGGTATAATCAAATTCCAAATCTACCTTTCAATACTGAATAATTGCCATAGTTTATCTGAAACACCTTAGAAAATTCTATAATTGTAAATTCACCCATTCTTCTCGAATTAATTTTTACTAAATCTTTAACATCTATTAAATAAGCTTCTTGCCCACTCTAAATTACATATAGTATAATCGCAATTGAAATCAACAAATATATACAATTTCTTCTTCACCCACTATCTCTATATTTCTCTACTCCCGAATATATATATATAACTATCTCTTTACACAATAAATTATAATATTATAATAATTTTATATCCAATTTATTCCCAAAATAATACTATTCTTCTTTCAACCCCATAACTATTAAGTTTACACATTTCAAAACAGATAATAATTCTAAACAAAATCCTTATCATTTAACGCAATTAGTTGTGATCTTCCATTACTTCTTGTAAATAGACAATCTTTAACAAATTAATCCAGTATTCTACAATTATAACATATCCTTGGCTTAAGACCCCAGTACTTTCCTAAATATTTATTACCACCATCATTGCAATTGCATCCTGGTAATATTGCACCATCTATAGATTTACCATCAACTTTTCATCTTTTAAATTCTCCAAATTCCCAATTACATCTTTCCTTCATTAGTTAACCGAACAAATGCTCACTATATCTTTTAAATTCACTTTGTTGACACCTAAATTCTTTTAACTTCTAAAACTCTCTCTCTCTAATCTCTAAATTCAATCCTCTCTCAAGTCTCTTTTACTTTCACTCATCAATTGCACACAAGCCTATATCATAGGAACCTAACGATAAAAGCACAATTGACGAGGAATCTACCGAAAATTTGGCAGAACCTCCCCTAAAATATAGACATCTCCCTACTCAAATATGGCCAATCCTGCAAATAAATAACTATACTTCTATAAATAATCTCAATTAAAGCTCAGTTATCTACCATACTACAATTACATCTAACTGAGCATCACTAATATACTATTATTAGTAATACATAAGCATTGCCAAAATTACAATGCATACATAAATCTTCACATTACATATTTTGCCTAAACAATAACATTGCATAATTAATTCTTCTTTCATCAATACTTATTAATTCAATCTAGAATTCTTTTCGCACTATATAATTATCATTTGCTATGGTGGAATCATTAAGACTGTAAAAACCTTTGCACCTTATTCTCTTATATTTCATAGTTCTCATCAATAGTGCTATGCACCTGCTTAGACTCATTCTTCTCATCTCTGAAATAATTCACTAATATATAAGAACATACATCTTATGAAGGGGTTATAAATAGAAATCTATTCAAAATTGACTCTGCAGACTTATTTGATCGATGGGTTGAGCTTGGTGTTCTTTCATCCTGTCATATGCAACGCACATAAACTATATGTCATTTATGCCTTATACATGATATGTCATGAATTCAACATGTTCTCATGTCCCAAGGGAATCTAATTCCATCTCTGATACTACTTAATGTAGCACCCTCCAGGTACCACATACAAGTGTCCATTCCTGAATACAACCACATGGCGTATATTTTTTTTAAAGATATATGTATTATACAAAAACTCTTATTTGATACATTGTAAATACTCAAAATATAAAGTTACATAAAACTAAAATATATATATAAACTCAAATCAAAATGCTCAAATGCCAAAATGCTTATGTAATCATGTGGATGGAGATGTCGACACCAAGCTTGACTTTGACCCATCTGAGCTTTTGACTAAATTCACTTCAAGCTCTCTATCGATCAAGCCTAAAAATCACAGTTGCAAAGAAATGAGCTTGCGACTCAATAAGCAATTAATAATATAATCATACATATAGTTCTCCTCAAGAACTAATTAAGAAACGCACATAAATCACATTGCAACACCTCAAAATATAAGAATTTAATATAAAAGTTGTGCACGGGTGCGCATAAATCTCACATGGTTGTGCAAAGATTATGCACAGTCGCGCAAGATTTAAGCACGGCCGTGCTTGAAACTTGCCATTTTTCTCTGGAACCGCATGGCCATGCCAAAATGACACACGGCTGTGCACCCCATACCCGCACGGCCGTGCCAAAATGGCACATGGCCGTGCTTACTTCAGCACATTTTCCTTCTGGACACGCATGGCCGTGCGTGAGGTCCTGAATTTGATACTAACTTATGCACGACTGTGTTTAAATACTACATGGCCGTGTCTAACAACCTGTACCATATTTAAAACATCATCATAAGATTTCCAAGTATTCAAATCAACATTTTTATTTGTCACATATACACCAAAATACACCATATCAATAATTCACAACCACAAAATATATTCAACACAAAACCTCAATTGTTAATATCACATATACATCAATTCATAACTTTCTAGGGAATCCACATATATAATCTTCTCATTCATCATATATGCAAATATAATATGATATGGTGTAAAAATACATACTTATGCAATTTAGTATCCAGCTGGAGTTCTCAACACAAAGCTCACTTTTTCTTTTTCTTTTCTTTTTTATAGTTTTCAAATACCCATGGCCATTCTTGAGACTCTTTACCTAGCTCAGTCTCAGATCTCACACGTATATATATATATATATATATATATATATATATATCACATGAATGGCCACATCTGAGACTCTCTACCTAGCTCAGTCTCAGATCATGGAGGCTCTCTGCTCAGCTCAGTCTCCACACACACACACATTTTCCTCACATTTCAATCATTTATAAGTCTCACTTTTCTCACATTTCCTCACTTCATGCCATATGCATGTATTTCAATCATTCTCACAACAATATATGTATAACCATAACACCTCAAGTGGCTTATATTTTTCACAATTTCATACCACCTCAAGTGGCTTGCACACACATAGGTGCCCATATTCACAATTAATCATAACACATACTCAATTGACCATTCATTAGTCTCTCAACCATATTTACATATATTCATCATTCTCACAAGCATTACATGTCCACTATACCACATCAAGTGGCTTTATTCACATTTCACCACAAACACAATCTCAATCAATATTTCAATATTCTCACAAGCATTATATACATATATATATATATATATATATATATATATATATATATCAATCTTGCTACAACCATTTACGTGCACAAACCAAATATAGTCATGTAACTTTAGTTACATGAGGATTAATATATGTAAGCATTATATAATAATTACTTATCTCAAACCTTCAACTCCTTCTTAAATAAAGCTCCCCCTATTGAATATAGTTTCCTCTAGCTCTATCAACTCCTACACACATTCATGTGCCAATTTCAACAAGCAAGCATAGCAATTCACTCTAAAATTATAAAAGGGAAACTAGATACTTAAAGTTCAATGTGTCTAAATAATTCACACACAAGTCCAAAAATCATAAAAATAATATTGAATCTAGACATATGAGTCTACTTCAAATCCCAACTGAAATTACTCAATTTGGATATGTGTAGAATTAATTATAGATTTTTAATGCAACTCGGGTAAAACAGGCAAAACAGAGTTGACAGCATGAGGACGAAAATGAAAAGCTGTGCCAGTCAGCCTTAACAGTAAAATTAGCTCTGGCTCAAAACATAAGAATTGTAGGGAACTCTCTGAAGTTTTCAGAATATTAAACCATATTCAAATCAGAGCTCTATAACTACAGATATGGTTAAAATACTAAGACTAAAAAATAGAGGTAGCATACCCAAATTTTCCCAACATCAAAACCTAATTCAATTAACTACAATAATTGCAAGACTTACCAAATATGATACTCAAAAGGCTAAATGATATTCTTAAGCTCCCTAAAATCTTTTCTAATTGAGTAAAGAATTATCAATTTCTTCCAAAACCTCTCAAGCTCACTCTCTTCTTCTTCACCTCTCCAAATCTCTACACTCACTAACACGCACACACACACATATACACTTTACACATGCTCCAATCATAAAATAACAATTATATACTAAAGTCTCTTCCCCATAAATGCTACTTTATCTCTACAAAATATAATAATAATAATAATAATAATAAATACACATATATCCCTTAATAAAATATCACCAAATATCTAGATTTTATGGGTAATTATCACCATAATATCTACTAGCCTCCTCAAAGAAATAGAATTATTTCACAATAGCCCAAAACTTTCTATCGTGACAAATCACTCCCAACTCACTCATCATTTTCTTCCCAAAATCTCTACACAACTTTTCACCTCACAATTAAATATACACAAATAAACTCCAACCAATCACAACCTTCCATTTGGCCATATAAAGTCTTCTTATAATAATTGTCCAACCCACCAATAAATTCATATTTATCATATAAATAACAAATATAATAATACTTAATAATATAACAAAATATCATCAAAATATCTTAGCCCCTTGATGAAATGGGCATATTGCATTATACCCCCATAACTTTCTATTATTACAATTAACTCCAAACTTACATTATAATTAGGTCTTTCTCTACACTAATGCACTTACTCCAACTTAAATAAGACCACTTTCTACTATGCACAATATCCCAGATATACGTCATAAATACATATGTGAAAGGAAGGGTGTTACAATATGCATTTGATAGATTGAGTATCTCATACTCTATCTATATACATAGCTTTACTTTACAAGTAAGTGGGTTGTGTGTGGTTATATGGATGTCTTAGCCTTTATATCATTAAAACTTAATGGATATGGACTAAGGTTATTGGTAAATGGGCTTCTCTACACTTAGAGAAGGCCTACTCCATATCAAACTAGACAACTTATGGGCTTATTTGAACTCTTTAAATAATGCCCTATCCTAAGTCCATTTCAAGTCCATCTTAATCAATATACATGGTCCATCTTATAGCCCATTTTAATCAATATATATGGTCCATCTCATAGCCTATATGTGAATTCATTTGGAGGTAAATATTAATCTAGTCCTTGAACTTAATATCATATATTAAATCAAGTCTAAATTAATATTTATTTAATTACAATCAAGTCCCAATCTTTGAATTTAGATTTCAGAATATGCTAAATCTCCGCATACGCGTAAATTCAATTCAATTAATTTAATTAATTAATTAAACTCTTTAATTATCAATTAAATTAATATTAATCTTCACAAGTGCAACTCTTGTGTAACACCTGCCTTTTTAGAATACCCATTTTATAGTTATGTGTTGCATTTTATACATCATAGCTAGTGAACTTAATTTAAGTTTGGGAATGTGCATGTCTTATAAAGAGGGACTAAATTGTAAGAAACGTTTGGAGTAGAGTGTCATAATAGAAAGTTGGGAGCTATTGTGTATTAGTCCCATCTCATTAAAGAGTAAGTGGGGAAATTTGGTGATATTTATTTATCTTTATCAAGAGTATTATTATTATTATTATTATTATTATTATTATTATTATTATTATTATTATTATTATTATTATTATTATTATTAT
>CATIWO010606174.1:0-15148 GCA_949673435.1 Macaranga tanarius | reverse complement strand
GATATGTCACTGTGAGGTCCTGCATAACAATAATTTCGACAAACTTGCCAACCCAAACTTAATAGAATAATTGGGAGGAACCATGACCTCTGTCGTGGTGTGTGCATGTAGGTATGTCATTATAAGGCAGCATATAGATATGTCACTATATGGTCCTGCGTAACAATAATTCCAACAAACTTGCCAACCCAAACTTTATTATTGCTGTTTCTTCTTCTGAAATTGAGCTTTTTGCAGCTCCAAAAAAAAAAAATTTGAGCTTTTTGAATTGAATGATACACATACACTTGTGGTTGTGGCCTATAAATTTATATTCATACTTTGCATCTTTTTATCTCATTCAATATAGCAACACGTAGGATCCCCTACGGTTCTTGTCCAGCCTGCTTGCATATTGGATGAGGGGTTTCTCGTCCATTCTGGATATATTATATTTAATTTTTAAGTAAATTATAAATATTTTTATTATTGTATATTTAAATGAATAGATAATAGATATTCAATTTTATTTTAAAAAAATTATATTTTTTTATTTTGTATTAATTGGATATAATATATTTGAAATATATAAAAATTTTCATTTTAAATATATGATTTAAGGATCGGACTTTTTAAAATTGTTGTGATTCTTAATAGTTGTATGTGTGTACATCAGTGTTTGCACCTAAATTTAGTGTTTTATGGTATTTCTTTAAGAAGTTGGCACTTAATTATCTCCTTCTTTGAGAATGTATATACATGCTATAGTGCAAACATTTGTATCTATACAAATAAAATTATAACCGTTAGATTAATTTTTATTTAATTACAATCATTGATTATCTTAATATATCAATACATGTAAAATATATCAATAGTTATAATTAATTAAATTTTAATCTAACAATCTTAATTTCAGTTGTGTAAATACAACCGTTTGCACTGTAAAATGACTCACATTGTAAAGGGCATATCTCGGTGTTCACGTTAATTTAGAATAGCTTATTGTATGCCTGTTCTTTTACTACTTCTCAAAATGTAGCAAGAGAAAGAAAAAATTAGACATGAATGGCTTCACATTATATTTATAGTATCTGTGTGTCAGTACAGAGATCAAACTTATCTGGGTATATTTATTTCTTTTGGTGACCAAATAAACAAAGTACATGTATGACATCTTTATACTGATTGAGCAATGTGATCAATAAATAGGTCTTTTGAAGGAATGAGATGTGATTTAAGATTTGTTCAATATATATATATATGATTTAAGACACATTTATTAA
Source organism: Macaranga tanarius (assembly GCA_949673435.1). Taxonomy (NCBI): domain Eukaryota; kingdom Viridiplantae; phylum Streptophyta; class Magnoliopsida; order Malpighiales; family Euphorbiaceae; genus Macaranga; species Macaranga tanarius. The sequence goes on along the minus strand of CATIWO010606174.1, from coordinate 13,883 downwards.
CAAACCAAATGCACTGAAATTGAAAGTGAACATTTCCCTCTTTTTGACCGTTAATAATTACACGACTTCTTGATTGAATCCAGCAAGCAAAGAACAGATTCAGTCCAGTAATTTAAGGATATATCACGACAAAAAAAAAAAAAAAAATTTTGGTCAGAGGTCCAATTTGCACAACATTTTGCCCTAATTTCACATTGAACCCAATCATTTTTTTGAAGCCAAATTGGAACTTAATATTCGCTCAAATTATATATATATATATAACCTAATTATAAAGTTACAAAAATTTTTAAACCTACACAATAATTTTTTTAAAATTTTTCTTGAATATTAAAAATTTTACAATCAAATGATATATATTTCAAAAAATTGACCAATCTTATTCGTTAAAATAAATTAAAAATTGATAATTGATCCAAATTTTGATTTTAGCAGTTGAATAAAAAATTTTGATTTGATTCAAATTTTTTCTATTCAACCATTATTTGAAATTTGATTTTAACGGTTTAAAATTTTATTTGATTCAAAAAAATTTTATTTAATCGTTAAAATCAAAATTTGAGTCAATTATCAATTTGATATATATATATATATATATATATATATATATATATATATATATATATATATCACCTAATTATAAAGTTTTAAAAATTCTTAAACCCAAACAATAATTTTTTAAAATTTTTCTATATATATATATATATCAATTTTTTTCATTTCTATAGGACTTAATTGTACTAAAAAAGTTATAAAATTTAATTATATTCAAAAATTCCAATTTGAACAAAATTTGAAAAAAATAAATTCCAATTTGGCTCAAAAAAAATATGATAGGTCCAATGTAAAATTAAGGTAAAATGTTTGACGGCGTGAAAATATTGGAGGCTAAAATGGTAACTATCCTGCCACGCAACTCTTACACAGACATAATTACCGGTAAATTAAATATAATGCTATATATATCGGTTTTGATTTGTTTGTCTTATATAAAATTTCTATGGCTTCTTGAAAAGTTTTGTAAAAATATAAAAAAAGATCACTATTTGTAATTTTATCACGATAAATTTTTAATAAAATTAGACAATAAAAACTTTTAGGTGCAAAAATCAATATCTGCTGCCAATTTGTAACAGTACCGTACTTTTAGTTTCAGAATACAAACTATCAATGCAAACCTTGCTAAGAGTTGTACTGTGTTGATGGTTTTGATCCCAACAGTTTTGACAGGACAAATTCCTATGATACGAATCATTGTTGCTCGAACTGCAGTATTTAACCCTATAATCACCTTGTTGTCATCAATATATTGATGACTTGTCTTGGGACAAAGAATAGTACTTATTGTTCATTTAAGCAGAGAACTTTACAAGTGACATCATTACCTCAGCAGAGCAAAAATGCCTATTCAACTAAACTACAGATCACTTTCCATTCCACTGGAAGTCTTACCACAACACATGAAAATATGAATTGCTATCACACAGAGGTTAAAGAATATGCAGTGGGCGTCAACTCACCCGCAAGGAAAACGATGGTACTGATCCTCCTGCTCTACATAGTAACTCCGTACTGCAGTTTCAGGTAGAAAGTCATAGACTTTGACCTTTATATCCATCCATTTATGTCTATCCGTTCGCTTCATGATGATGACACAGCATTTTGCGGACAGATTTGCATACCAATCATACACTAGTGTGCTACAGGAGTCTCAAGGGGCAATTGAAAATGCAGACCCCCTGGAACTGGTAGCGGTGCTTTGGCTTTGAAATGATATTGGCTACTCATGGACAAGAAACTGGGGAGGTTAAAGGCGCACTTAATTGAGAGCATAATGAACCCGCTCAAGAAGTTGCACAACTTGGTTAACTGGGATAGGCACAGGCAATGGTTTTAAACCTCTTCTAACAGTATTTATTTGGCCAACAGGTAATGACAGTATTGCATCTTGTTGTAGACTCGTTAGCTCCAAAAACTGAGCCAGCACGTCACCATCAAGTATCTTAGGAGCTCCAACCTGTCAACCAAAGCATAACAAAAAAAAAAATAGAGAAAAACAACAAGAATTAGAAAGGGGAAAGAAAAAGAGTACAAGTGAAACCACTGCTTTGGGAAACCATAACTGGTGCTTCTTGATATTCATATCAGCCATTACATGAACATGATCAAGACGACAAATTATGCCTTTTTTAAATTAAAAATATTTCCTACATTAAATGATTGGAATCTCGTTGCTCATTAGAAGTCAGAATAGAAACCAGCAGTCAGATCATTATGATCATTGCATATAAAACATTCTTGGTGCCAACATGAAAACAAGACAAACACGTGTCAAGGCCATTCTGAAAAATCAGAAAATAGCATGACCAAACACATCATACACTCTTGTGACTCAACCCCCTATTTGAAAAATTACACAAACACCCACACCTCGCAAGTAACTTCAAAGGCATAAGGTTTGCAAGAAAGGTTTATTCAGATTATAAAGTAATATCCTAGCATATGCACAGACAGTCTGCCTTTGACCAGACAAGGGAGGTGGACTTAGAATGTTGCACAAAAGCTAACCGTGATACCTATTGACTGCTAAACCATGTCCGTCTCACGTACTAACACTTTTTCGTTCTATATATTTGTTTGTTTCAATTTGGTACTTTACACATTTCAAAAACATGCTGACCGTGTACATATTCCAGCAAATGACCGAGGACTGCATACCCTTCCCAGAGCATGTTAGCTCTTCATAGCTTGACAACCATTCAAGCACTAGTAACAACATCGCTCAGATCTATGGATTCAACATTCAACTAAAAATACTAACAATTTCAGTAATGTCTAGATGTTATTAATAACATGAAAGTTCACAAAAAGAAGTCCTAGAAATATTTGATCTCAACTGATATAGTAGTAGGTTAGTGCTAACTCAGAATATTGATACTTGTACAAGCTTCAAGCATGTTAAAAGAAACATAAGAAAAAAGAAATTAAATTTTTGCGATTAATATGAAAATATTAATTTAATTAAGCACAACGTTATTACAAGAAATCAAGGCACTATTTCCTTACTGGATTTTCACGGCTGCGAAACTCATTATGATCATTTCCTAAAATGGGAGCAGTCAAAGGATGAACCACAAGTCTAGCTTGTACAGCTTCTAGGAGTTCATGTTCTTCTCTGTGAGCAAAAACAAAAGTTGGGTAAAATAAAACTCAAGTCAAGATAATATGCAAGCAGAGGCAAGAAGCAGTTTAGAGCCCAAATCCCAGCCCACTTATGACAAACTCTTGCCTGAAATTTCATGCAGAAGACCCTAACTAAATGAATCAAGCCTCTTATGTGAACTATCCCATGTTCTTTTAAAGTGCATTTTCAGGGCTCCATTAAGAGAAGTTATCATACTGTAGGCTGAGAGACATTTTGTTAAGCAAAAGCTTAACAGGTACAATAATGAGCTTCAAGCTAAGTTTAGGTCAAGTCATTCTAAACACAACCCCCTCTCTCCTTTTTCATTAACAAATTCTCTTCCTTTTCTTGTGAAGGTGTACCATAGCCTTCTATTTCTTTGTTAGCAATCCAACTAAGGTCAACAGCTGATCTTCCAATTCAGCTAGTCTTGAAACCCACAACCGTTATCACACACTCATAGAAGTTCTCCATTTAATATATGCCCTTAAGAATTTTCTCAAAGGCTCTTCTTTTTTTTTTTCAACATAAAACTGCATTTTCAAAGGCTCTTCTTTGGAATGGAAAAATGATCCTCAATGTATGCACCGTGCAACTTTGATCAATTGATTTTTAAAAATTTTCTGCCTGCTTTACCATCAGTACGTTCATCTACAATCTTTGAAGAAAAAAAAAGCACTATTATTTTTTGTTGGGAGGAAAAAAAAACACTGAATTCATACCTTGTTAAAGGAATGAAAATTATTATGCTTCCCAGAAGAGTACTGGCCATGATAGTATTATTTGAAGAAAAACTATTAGCAGTGACGGTGTCATAACCCATCAACACATCATCAGCAGGGAGTTTATAAGAAAATGATCCCTGTAAGAAATTAAATTGGCAATCATTAATTAATCATCTCAATCATGCTATATAAATAGATAATAATGCAATTACATATGCAGATTTAAAGAAAATGTCAGGGAATCTAGTTGGGTCGCATAATCCATCATTCCTATCCCTTTTATGTGGGAACGTGAGTCTCAGATAAATGATTATTCCTATCCCTTTTATCTGCAATAAACCATCTACCTTTAATTAGAAATATTGTCATTCTAGGGTTTTTGAGTCAAACTCCATGGTGGCCCGGCGTCATCTGAGCATTCAGTCCTTACAAATGATTAGTAAGGGGTAAAACTACTTTGTTTCCACAAATATATAAATTGAACATTTACCCCGATATATGACTATGAAGGGTTAGGTATCCTTTGTTTCTACCAATCGGCATTACTTAGATAAATGATGAAAATCCACTTCATTTTCCTGTTGAATGACCACAAGTAGGAAAAGATCCCCAAAACTATTAAGTACGTAAGTAGGGATCTAGTTTTAGGGTAATTTCTTTTTATTAATACAACTTTTACAAGAATTGCACATAACCACCTCCCATACAACGAGAAAACTGGTCCTACAAATTAGCAACATGGAAACTAAAAATAAAACACAAATTTAACTGACAAATAGAAAACTAGATAACTGAAAATTCAAGATTAACAAAATTAGATTGCTACATCAGACTACCAGTTCTGGTTTCTAACGAGGTGATTTTTAATTTTGAAATAATTATCAGGACTTACAACATCTAGTTTATATCACTGATTCCCTTGGATGAACAACTACTGTGACAGAATAAGTACCTTCCTAATGCTCATAGCAATCTCACCCATATAATAGGCACATGTCAATGTCAAGTTGCATTCTGGACTTGCATTACCTAAAACAAAAAGACATAAGAAACTAGGATGATCAACATTTTTATTCCGCAACTACAGCAAAAGAGTACTTAAAATGTGGGGAGAAAGATAAAAGAAGTTAAATACTGTGTCATTTTTTTTCTGCTCCTTATCAATGATCTACTATTATCATTATTCTTACTTTACATTATCAATAAATAAAATAGTCCAGAGCCCTGTCCATGCTTCAAGTTCCGCATGAACAAAATTTAATGCATAGCCTTTTATTTGTTACCCATCATCTCAAAAACAAATCACATTAATGTTATCACTGCCAGATACAAGTATAAATTTTGTTAAGTTTTTCAAGCTCCAAACAAATATGAGTTACTTGTGTGCTTAATTCTCCTTTTATCTTATTTTCAATGTATGAAAGAAGATAGTTGACAATTGCTGTAATTTGAAATTGAATTAAGAATTCATAATATAAAATCACACTGAATAATATTTCTCCACTGTTATAATCTACGATACCAGTCCTAAAAATGTCAGACTTGATAGTAATAATCCAATCACCATTATGTATTAATATCCAATTAAAGGCAAAAGTACTCGTAGATTTTACATTAGTAAGCGAGGAAAAGAAACATGAACACGTACAAGTATGTTAACAACCAATTACTTGTAAACAGAGTTTGGAATTCAAACTTACGTTTTGAGTCATCTGAACATGACAAGACAGCAATGCTTCCCTTACGATCTGAAACCACTGCCGTATCAACATCCAGAAGGATACAATCAGCAACTAATCTCTGAGATGGGTCACAATAAACTTGCTCCAGTTTTCTAGTATCCTAGAATAACAGAAAGCAAATGGTAAGTTAAGAACACCATAGACTTTCCACAAGAAAGTAGGAAGTTCCAAATTAAAGGAGAACAAGCACGAGGAGAAAGAATAAGCTAACCTATAACCTGAAATTACAAACATAAAACTGCTATCAACCTACCTCATGATAAGAATAGAAAAGGATGCCATCACGGCAATCACCAACAGCAATTCTAGTGAAATGTGCAGTCAATGAAATTACAGTAAAACGCGTCCTTGCGACAGCGAGCTTTCTCACCCTTTGGGGATTATCATTTGGAAATCCACAAACATAAAACTGAAAAAGAAGACCAATGTTTTTATCAGCAACAGCAACGTACCAGGTGACCCTTGCATCTCAGAAGCAAACAGAAAACACAACTTACAGCACTACCAGCAGAAGCCAAGAAGTAACGATCAAGATATGGACATATTGCGAGTGCCGTGCCATACCATTTGGTTGCATATGCCAATCGTAATTGCCATGCTTCAGTTTCTTCAAGTTTCACTCCATCACAACTATCATCTGGACTACTACAAAGACTACTGCTTGATAGCTGTTCAGTAGTATAGCCTACAACTTCACAAAATGGTGAAGTTCGTTGAGTAGATGATCCTGCCTTCGAACATAATATCATTGAACCACTATCTGAACTTTGCAAGTGTTCAAGACACAGAACAATAAGACGGCCCTTGGTACTGTTAAAGAAACGTCCAGTTAGAAAATCATGATTCTGAGTACTAATTGGGAGAAAATCTGCTAAAACCAATCACATTGACTTTTTAGACCCTTTGAATTTATACAAATTGAATTATTAACTGGAAAAACTTCAATTATAGCAAAGCTATAAGGCCAAGCCATCCATCATTATATAGAAAAAAAATCTTAAGTGTACAGATGTATACCTTTCAGCTTCACCGCTGGGCATTATAGCTGGACCTGGAGACAAACTAGTTCCAACCACCAGAACCTGTTCAGTTCCCACCCTTACCAACTCCATGGATTTTCCTGTTTCTCCACGTTCAAGTTTAAAAGATGATACTAAAGAACCACTAAGGGGATCAACACAACATATGTCAGATGAAAATGGGTCATTGCTAACTTCAGTTCTCATTACTAGTAACAGCCTACTTTCAGTATGGTATAGGATCTTCCTTGGGGTGCTTCCAAGATAAAATTTCTGCACATTGAGCCTCTTGCTATGCACCATTTCAACCTGAAGCGTCATAGAAACAAAAATCATATAGCTCATCCAATCCATGCAGAATAGCATCAACTAACCCAGTTTAGCGAGAAACATTTGAGAACTGAAAAAAAAAAAAAGCCCGCCAAGGAATCACCATTTCATATCATCCTCTTGTGATAGGTAGAAGAAAAGGACCTTTTCAAAAACTATAATTGTAGTCACATTAGATTATTCTAATATATTGAGGTGAAACATAATTCACTTATATATGTCTACGCTACTTAATTAGGATAAATCTCATCCATGTCCTATGAAAAATTGTACATAATGAAAGAGATCAGTTCAGAATTCCAGCATGATTCCCCAGCCAGTCCCATGAATCCCACAGAAATAAGAGATTGATTAGGAATGCCCAAATATACAAAAGTTGACAAAAGAATTCCAAAAGCTTGTCAAAAGTAACCAGTGAAAAAGACTTGGGTTACTTTGTGAACTTAAGCAGCCTGGCCAAAGAGAAATCTTTCCTGCTGAACAAAAGGGAAGCAGCATGTATGCCTGTTGAGGCCATAGAAGTCGGTCAAAATGGCTTTACCAGGCCAGTTGATACTCGACAGTACAAAAGCTCTTGATTTTTTGTTCATAAAAAAGAAAAAAAATAAGCTCTTAAATTAAATTATTATGTGAATTCAATAACAAAAAATCGACTGTGACTCAATTCTTCTGTATTAATCACCACCAATCAGTCATATTGCACGAAAACACTTGTATAACAGTTAAGTTAGCATGATTCATTCAAGAGTAATTTCTTTTTCAGTAGCATAACCGCTTAATATACTTCTCATATGAAATATAGGCATGACCATCCGAAAAACAAGTGCCCTTGACAGAATGGAGCTAACTACTCAAAATAGCAGACAAAAAGGATTCTTACCAAATGTAGACTATTTTCTGCAACAAATAGAAGTCCTTTCGGGCAGTCCACTGAACATACAGGTGTGGAATGAGTTGAGGGTTGACATGAGATTGATGTATAAGAGAGCCCATGCCTTGCAGTTTGCAGTAACCAAGGTCTATCACTGAGTGCAATCATGTCTGCGTCAAGTGAATCAGTCAGCGGAACGAGGAAAACTGGAGTAATGCCAATACGACGGGTGGCAATCAATTGTAGTGCGACAGGAAGGTCATCCATTGTGTCACCAGTTAAGTCAACAGAGAATGTTTGTGACTCAGCAAACACTGGAGGCGTGGCTGATAAAGCACTACCAGCATTAATTATACTTGAATCAATAGAATATCCATAACGCCGTAATTCCAATGAAGGAATTGATGAGGAGGATAAAGAAGGCCACTCAAACCGAAGCAGCATGCCATTCCTCAAACCAGAAAGGACATACAACCGATCAACCAGAACAAGCCTTACGTCTTGAGGGACACAGCCACTAATAGCAGTTCCTAGAGTGTTTGTTAAAGATATTGTCCCACAGGCAATAACTTTTAGGCCTTCATCAGGCAAAAAACACAGGACTTCCACTGAAGGCCTATGAGTGCCAATAACAAATGTACAACTAATGTCAACTCCAACAGGAAGGGTAGATGCACAGTTCTTATCCACAAGATTGCTAGAATTTGAACTTCTTCGCTCAAAATGTTTTTGAGGTATTGAAATGCAGGATAACTCATTTAGCAATTTCAAATGTTGCAATTCATGTATCTCATAATGGTAGGCTGATAGCAATCTGACCCCAAGGACATATAAAAAGCATGGATTAGAAGTAGAAACAACAATCAAATTATTTCCAACAGCCCCCAAACTGATACTCATATTCTGAGGAAACCAAGATGTGCAACCTGGAGAAGACAGAGGTATACCTTCAGCATGGGCAGCCTTGGTGGGCAAACAAAGGTGAACAGCAGTTTGGTGGATCTGGACGAGCAAACCATCACCTACAACTCCACAAGCCAAGGTACAGACATTGGGAAGGAAGCCAACTGAATCAGTCACATCAGCAAAGCTTACTCCAACTGATAGCACCCTGGTCTCTTCAACAAAAGATAGAACAACAAACGAATGATACAAGTCAGTTACTTTCATTCTAAGTGTCCAGGTACCAGTAACACCCTGATAAATAGGAGCAGTCCTCAACAACCTTTCAACACTGATGCCACTCCTAATAACCCTTAATGACCCTTCAGGGGCCACTCCACAGCAGCCAAACATTTGGTCACGTTTCTCATCATGGCAATCCACAACTGAAATGTCCAAGATTGGTGCAATACTTTGTATTGGGTTCCGATATAATAGCCTTTCATTTTCCACTTTCAGGACAATGCCATCCCCCATCTCCACAAGAGCAGCCAGGAAACCACCTTCAACCCACAAAAGTGATTTACATGGTAGACTTTTATAGAGACAATCAGAGATATTTATTTTAACATCCTCTGAATTGAAAAAAATTTCAATCATGAAAAATTCTCCTGTCTCTATACTAAAAATCAATTTTGGAATTTTATCATGTTCTGGTTCCCAACTCCAAGAGCACACATATTTAGATCTTACACTACCACCTTCACTATCTATACACATGGGATCATAATCCTGAAGCTGCAATAAGGCACATGCAGCAACATTGAACAAACTATCATCGTCAACATCATGAACTCGACTTGACTCTTCAACAAAACTCTGCTCCTCCATTGCAGCAGGCAAGACATTTAAACTCGTTGTACAGACATAGCAGGGGTTGTTAACATCTCTGAGATCCATTAGGAGAACATCACCAACCCTGAACATAAGTGCGAATCCATTAGAATGAGGAACTTCAACAATGTCATGTGCTGTTGGTCCAGCTTCCAAAGGTGGAGAAAGAACATCTATAGCATGTTCTCTAATGTTCCATCCCAACAAAACAAGTTCATTTAGCAGTTCACCTCTCCTGCAGTATACCAAAGATATCAGTTTAAGCTTAGAATCACATCAGAAGAGCAATGTCAAAGTGCACAGGAGAAAGAATTGCTTCCTACTTATCACTTGACATGACAACAGAAAATATTAGTAGAAGTTCCCCAGACAGTAGTATAGATAACCAATTGTCATACCTATTTAGAATAATGGCTAGTACAGGATTATGCTCCTTACTTGGTTGACTTGAGTCCCTTGAAATAAAGCACATGCTCCATATGGTACCAGATATAGTGGGCCTCTGGATACTTCTGGTGAAACTTGTATGACCCTCATTTTCGGAAGGATAAAGTATTTGCTGAAATTGTGCAAAAAAAGGGAGCATTTCAACACATCCATGTGAAATCTTGATAATATCATAACAGACCATTAGAATAAACTCTTTTTCAATACAATGTGTTACGGAGTGTGCAGAGACCGAGAAGATAGATATATATCTACCTCATCAATAATATCACTGCCCCCAGATACAGATAGGGAGAATAAAGCCAATTGGTCCACATATGCACTGGTAGCAATGAAGCAGCCACTGCAATTTGAAAGCAAGAAGGTTAGGAATACAATAGAAAACACAGATGTAAATTTCCAATTCCATTAATGCTAAACAATGTCTTCTTTATTTTTTCAAATTTAGACTCCACTTTGGCCAGTTGCTTAAGGACTTAGTCCCTGCTCCTCTTTATCACTAGTTATTCAAAGTCATCAATTCCCAACCTCACAAAGCTGGAATTTTCCAAAGCCTAAACCAAATTTTCTACAGTGGCTTCGCAGAAAAAAATTAAAAAAAAAAGGCATCTACATCATTATTGCAACGAGCTTATGGTATCTTATTTGGCAAAATACACAGGCTTCAATTTATTTAAGCTCTAGTTATGGTTATTATAGGCTCAAAGGGATCCTAGAGCCCAGGCACAAGGCGCAAGAGTGCACCCGAGCACATGAGGGACAAAAGAGTAGAAAATAAGAAAATTAAAAAAAATTTTGATTTGGCATGCATTAGATCTTTGTAAGGTCACTTACAAATTCAAAGTAATGCTACAGATCTGTAGATGAAGAAACAATTTAAGACAACAGGAAAAAAAATAGCTATAAGCTAAAACATTACAGACGCATGACTCATTAAAAACCAAGATACTAAAACCTCCACAAACATCATCAATATATATATATATATATATATATATATATATAGACGATATACCTTGAATCTTCTTCAAAAGAAAATAAATTTACCTGGAATCAACAACCAGCCGTCTTCCAAGGTGATGAAATGAATTTCCAGGGTTGGAAAGTTGAACATGCGTCAGAGGAAAGAACCTTTAATAGAAAAAATAAAAAACAAAAAGAAATAAAGTGTCACCTACAAAGCGAATGAACCATCCCTAGTGAGAGAAGTAAAAATGACACGTGCAATAATCAATAGGTAAGAGGAAAAGAAAACCTGTGCATTTCATTGCAAAAGATGAGAAATGAGAGCTTCCCAGAATCAGAAGTAACAGCCAGCAGGTCTTTTCCATGCATCTACAGAAGTAAAAAGAAGAACAATATATTCAGAGCAAACACATAAATGTTTTTCCACGCAAAATATATATATATATATATATACTTCATATGGTACAAAGTAGCTTTCTACTGCACTCCTAAGTCCTAAAATATTTATTCATTTAATATATTTCACGCATTGACAAATGAAAAAGAAAAAAAAAAGATACGCACCAACAAACAGATATCATACAAATAATAAACATCAAAACATTAGAAAACAATGGACGACCTGTGGGCTTCGCGCATAGAACTTGTCGTTCCAAGGTATAACAGCAATATCTTTAATTATGCCAAATACAGGCTGGTCACATATAGACCGCACAATTCCATCTTCCCCAATTATTACCAACTCTATCGACGTCTCCTGCAAGAGAAAATTCCATCACTCTAAGTACAAGCTAATAACATTTGCAAGAAGCACAAATAGGCCTACGATAATAACGTTTGGGAACATGAGAATTAACTAAAATTCTTGCATTTTTGAGACATTTGAAGCTAATAATTGCTTATTCTATGAATCAATAAGGCTTAACAGAAACTCTACTTAAAAATAAGCTAAAACACATGAAATTAAAGAAATTTCTCACAGCTAGAAACAGTTGCAGAAACTTTTAACGTTGAACGAGCTGAGAGTTAAAAGAGTATGAGAACGACCTTGCCAAAAACGACCTCGTTTGAGGAAGGAGAGCGAAAATGGCCGTACACAGTCTGAAGAACAACACTTCCTCTAAGAACACACTTAGCAAGGTAATGAGCACTCTTTGATGAGGAAGACGGAGACGATGATCGGGACTTTGCATTTGAGCATTCCTCTTCTGAAACCGCCATTTTTTTTTTTTTTTTTTTTTTAATCTTTGAAGCTAGGGTTTCTGAAGGTTGTTTGTTTCTCGAGAAAACAAAAAGGAGAGAAAAGGAAAATTTTCTAGGAACGGTGATGGTGATGGTGATGGTGATGGTTATATGTAGGGAGAGAGGAAGCTGGTTACTCCATGGCTGTTTTCATCATCCATGTGGTGAGCCTAGAACATAACAGGTGGTCTGGAAATGGGTTTTTTTTTTGGCTAAAGTAGCAATTCACCCCCTAAACTATCATCCAAGGCGCAATTAACTCCAAAATGAACTTTTTGGACTATTTACCCCATAAAAATGCAAATTTTGGCAATTTACCCCAAATTTTTACAAAAAAGGAGAGTGTATTACACTGTCTTTAAAAATTCATAACCGAACCGAACCGAAATTCGGTTCGGTCGGTTTTTCGTTAATTAATTTTATTTTTTAAACAAAATTTTTATTTATTATTTTATAATTTTTTAAAGTGTATTCTTTAATTATATAACTAAAAAAATATTTTTTTTTATAATTTTAATATTTATATATAATTTTTTCTAATTAATATGTTTTATTTTATATATATATATATATTGGTCAGTTCAGTTTTTTAAACTCAAAACCAAAACCGAACCGAATAACCAAATTTTTTAGAATCAAAAACTGAACTGAACCTATATATGGTTTGGTTATATATAGGTTTGGTTTTTAGTTTTTTCTACACACCCCTAACTAGGGATGTGCATGGTTTTCACGATGACCGAACCGACTAGGAGTGTGCAGGTATGGGTGTGCATGGTTTTAGTTTATTTTTCAGCATTTTCAATTTTTGAGAACCGACAGTTTTGTATATAAAAAATTTGGTTACCCAATTTTTATTTTTTTATTTTTATATATTTCAAAAAAATTTTAAAAATATATAATAATTTAATATAAAAATATGATAATAATTAATAATTTTAAAAATTTTAGTTCAATTCGGTCGGTTCGATTTTTATGACTAAAATTTTAGTCTGGTTTTAGGATTGGTTCGGTTTTTAATTAACTCTATTTGGTTATTTTAGTTTGGTTAGAAAAACCCCCAAAACTGACTGAACCTATTGATTGCACACTCCTATCCCTAACTAGGGGTGAACAAAAATAATCGAATTGAACTGACTGATTAGGTTAGGTTTCAATAATAAAAAACGTTAATTCAGTTTAAACCAAACCGAACAAAAATAAGTTTGGTTATTTTGGTTCAGTTTTCAGAGCAACAAAAAATCTATTAAATCGAACTGAACCAAATTCATAGTTCATTTTAAAATTTTATATATATATTTATAGTTGGGTTTGATTGGTTTAGTGCTAATATTTTAAATTTTATTCATAATATTAGTTTCTAAATACATAAAACTCTTAATAAAATTATTTACTACCAAAAAAATACTAACAAAACATATTTAAATATATTTTAGAGAATCAATTCATTTGATTTTTCAAAAAAATTAATAAATAAAATAAATACAAAAAATTAACATTAATAGATCTTATAAATATTATTGCAAAATTACAAAATTATATAAATAAAATATATTTACAATTAAAAAATTGAAAAAAAAA
>CATIWO010606166.1:0-10054 GCA_949673435.1 Macaranga tanarius | reverse complement strand
TTTTTGTGCTAATCTTATTTTATTTTGTAGGTTTATTTTTGTTTGAAAGATTATTTATATTGCAGGATTCATAATTTAATAATCTGTTGGTTATTAAATTATATTCTTTAGTTGCTAGTTAATTATTTTTATTTTTATCTGCATAAAACGAGTTGTAATCATTTCTCCTCTCTTTCTTTCTTTGTATGATTTATGATTCTGTTGTTTATTTATAAGTTCATGATGTTTGAATGCGTAAACTCGATTAATTGGCATGAAAATGGACTAATTTTACAAACTTGAACTAAGTTGTAAAATTTGGAAATTATTTGAATCAAAACAGTCATTCACATGTATATGAAGGAATAATAAAGTAATTAAAAATAATAAAATATAAAACACAAACAGAGGCCGATCGCAAGGTCGGGTGGGCCATTCAAAAAGCCCATACCCAGTTTCCGGACTCAATCTCTGAGGACGGCTGCTGGGTATCCTCCGTGAAATTTAGTTGCTATAAAAGTGTCCCAGATTTCACCCGGGTGGTGACTCCCTTCTCCGATCCAAGTCCAAAAGGTTTGTGTTTGTATTCCTAGTGGGCCCTGAGCCTACACAGTGTCGTAGTCGCCAAACACTTGGGCGCGCGCTGAACCCGGCCGCCTACAGTGGTGACTCCACTGGGGATTGAGAAACTGATTCCAGTGTTTTGTATTTTATTATTTTTAATTATTTAATTATTCTTTCTGCATTTGCATTCACTACACTATTCACATACTGCGCACACAGTCTCTATTAAACCGACAATGGTTGTTGCTTTGCTGCATGTATTTCATTCAAACCTGGTGATGGAGTATATAGCTATTGTCACTCATAGTGTAGTACAAATGAGTACGTCGTTTGGACCCTTGAGTGGGGAGACGGAAAAAAGTATATAACAGATTGTGAGAGCCTTTGACTTTACCCAAGACTCAGCTCATGTAGTGCCCTAGCAACTACCCTTAGGATTTTCCTAAATGCATGTGTTCTGTTACCATATAGTAGTCTCATTTATAAAATCCAAGCCCATTAATGATGAACCATTTTAGGTTGGACTTTTTATTCTATCATGGCCCGTTATGTCGGACTTTAGTTTCATAGAGGAGATATGCTACATATTTATTTTATCTCGAGAGCTTATGCATGTACGTCAGTTTTATTATCCTCTGTTGATAATTAAAATCCAGACCAAAAATCTTAAGTAAGAGACTGACCAATGAACACGTGTATGGGAGGAATAAGGTTGGAAGGCTATGTTTGAGACCTTATGTGTGCTTGTTTGCTTATTTTTTTTATCTATTTTGTTTAAACCCTTAAATAAAAGACCTGCATATCATGCATACACGTCATGCATATTTCTAACCCTTTGTCTTGCAGAAATAGATCCTCCATCTTCTGTTTGGACATGCACCCGCAAAGGTCGACTAATCAGATCTACACCTATTAAAGCTACTTCGCTCACTAAAATTGTAACAATGTCTGACAACATTGATTTGGAAGCCTTTGAGAGACAGTTAAAAGAGGAGATCGCTGCTAATACCAAGAATCTTATCCGGGAGGTAATGGGTAAAATTCTTCAGACAGCTAGAGGAAAATAGTCGATTAATTTAAATGAGGGTGAAACTACAATTGGGAAACCCAAGGACCGGGATGATGATCTCAAGACCGTGTTTGCTGATCCTCCTAAGCAAGAGTTTCAAGCTGCTGGAATCTCTAAAGAACCAGCATGGGCTAAAGAGATGGCAAAGATTAGATCTCACATGCAGCTGCTGATGAAAGATAAAGGAATGGATGCTTCAATAGACTACAGTGACATGAATTTTGACAATGAGGAGCCCCTTCCAAAGAAGTTCAAATTTCCTAATATGAAGAAGTACTCGGGAACGGAAGATCCCCATCTACATTTGAAATAATTCATCACTCATATAAAAATAACTGAGCTCACTAAATCTCAGATTGTGAAGTAATTCCCATTGTCTTCGGAGGGTGCACCAGTTCGCTGGTATTACTCTTTAGATTCTCATGTGCAAGCCGATTGGAAAGAACTGTGTGCTGCTTTTGTGAAATAATATGGGCTAAACTCTCAAATAGAGGTATCATTGAAGGACATGCAGAATACTAAGCAAAAATTCAATGAATCCTTTACTGATTATCTGAACAGATGAAGGGGCAAGCTAGCCCAGATGAGACAATGAGCAGCTGAATTCGATCAATTAATGCTCGCTATCGATGGGTGTATTCCTCCACTTACTAGGAAATTGAACGATATGGGGATCAGGAATTTCGAAGAACTCTACAGGTTTAGAGTTCAGAAAGAGGGAGATGTAGCCCAAGAAAAGAAGTACTTCGGAGGAAAATCCGAGAACAAAGAAGGCCCAAGTAGCAATGTCCAAATTAATGCTATTGATCGGCCCTAAAAGTTTTCTAACCTTGGAAGACCCCTCTCAAAAGTCCTTGAGAAGCTCATTGAGAAAGGACTTCTTCGCCCTTTGCCACCAAAAAATCTACTTCCCAATGCCAACCCGAAGTTCTACTGTAAATACCATCAAATGATTGGTCATGACACTGACCAATGCACCCGCCTTAAATATGAAATCCAAGACCTCATTGACTCTGAAAAAATAGTCGACCCAGAAACTAAAAGCCAAACACCCAAACAAACCCTTTACCAAATTATCAAAATACCCTACCTCTAAACCAACATGTCCAGATGATCGGCATTGGATTGACTGAAGAGCAAGTGCTACATTCCTTTATTAACCTTGAAACCAACCTTGAACCTACCCAACCAACCAAACTGTAAACCATCTATGAGAGGGGTTTGTCCATAAATATGTTGGATATCTGGTCTTCCGATGATGAGGATACTCAAGAGAGGATTGATGTATGGGAAGGTGAAAAAGAATGGGTAATTGAGCATGTGGCGACAGCAAAGGAACAGAAAAAGAGTGAGCCAATCAAATAGGAGACTAAGTCTGAACAGAAAGTTGAATCTGAGAATAAGGAAGAGATAAAGAACGAGGAGCCAAAAAAAGAACTACCTGAGAAGACGGTATCTAGAATTTGGGAGCTTTTAATGTAGTCTAAAGTTCACTGAGATACTATGGTTTAGGTTTTGCATGAAAAGAAGGTTTCCACTAGTACAAACCCTCAACAGTTAGTAAGTTCTTTAATGCAGAAGCCTGAGGGGGCAATTGTGTTCACTGACTAAGACCTGCCACTCGAAGGGAGAGAGCACTACCGGCCATTGTTCATCAAAGCTGAGATAAAAGGGAAGATGACTTGTTGCGTGATGGTTGATAATGGATCAGCCATAAATGTATGCCCTCTGAAGATATTTCCAAGGCTTGGTCTGACTACTACTGATCTACAACCTACTGATGTAATAATCAAAGCCTATGATAACACTAAAGGTCGGTGGAAGGTACATTCAAAACATTGGTCAAAACTAGGCCCATTGAAGCCTGAGTTACTCTTCATGTGCTTGATATTCCAGTTACCTTTATTGTACTCTTGGGAAGGCCTTGGTTCCACCCTCTTGGAGGAGTTCCTTCCACTCTCCATCAAAAGATCAAGTTTCCTTATGAGGGGAAGGTTGTCACTATTTTGGCTAAATCTGAGGCCGCCATCGCAGCTCTGAAGTTAGCTCCCAAGGAAGTTCCTCTGAATCTAGGGTTTGAAGTCTGCATGATCTATGAAGACTCCATGGAAGAGAAGGTGCTAAATATGCTGAAAGGGATGAACTTCATGCCTGGAATAGGACTAGGAAAGAATCAGACTGGACCACCTGAGTATGTGAAAGCAAAGCTGCAGATTTTAAAGCATGGGCTTGGGTATCAAGGAGAGAAAGACGGGCCTGATAGTGAGGAAGAATGGACACTCTGGGAAAGATTTATGAAAGAAGGAAATTACTCTCCCTACAAAGGAAATCCTGAGCCTTTGTTCTGGAAGGGAAGAAGATCCTTGAGTTTGAGATCTTCGTGGATTATCTGGATAAGAAGAGTGTGGATGGACCTACACTAGAAGAACTAATAGTGGATGAAGAGGTTGCTGCTTTTGCTGAGGAACTCAAGAAGGATGCTGAGGATGATACTAAAAAGAACTCCAAGGGTAAAGAGATCGCTGCTGGAGATGCGGGCCAGGATGAGGATGATGCTGTGGACCTAGAAACCTTTATTTAGAACTCTTTTGTTAATGTTTTTTCTGATGACTTCGATGTTTCCCTTTCTAGTTTGTTTGAACTTGATAGTTTATTCTTTTCTAAGGTTGATGTAATGAAATCTGACTTTGCTTACTTATGTGATGTCTTGCCTAATGGTTATGTTTGTTATGATGATCATTTCATGCATATATTTGACATTAATTCTACGCAAACCATAATATTTAACTTAGGCATAATTGAAAATCCTAAAAATATAATAATTGCTTCTGATCTTTCTCCTGATGAGAGTGAAAAAATGAAAAAGATATTAATAAAAAGATAGAAAGTATTTGCTTGGGGTTATGAGGATATGTCGGGGATAGATCGCGAGATTGTGGAACATGAGATCCCTACTTACCCTCACATTACACCAGTAAAGCAGAAAAGAAGAAGATTGAGACCAGAATGGGCCCTCCCGATCAAGGAAGAAGTTGAGAAACAGTGGAAGGTAAGATTCCTTGAGGTAGTTGATGACACAAAATGGCTTGCTAACATAGTACCGGTACTAAAGAAAGATGGAAAATTAAGAATGTGTGTCGATTATCGGGACTTGAACAAAGCCTGCCCGAAAGATGATTTTTCCTTGCCTCACATTGATACACTGGTAGACAGTGCAGCCTCGAGCGTTATGTACTCTTTTATGGACGGATTTTCAGGATATAATCAGATTAAGATGGTCGAAGCAGATAAACTAAAAACCTCATTCATAACCGAGTAGGGAATTTACTGTTACTTGGTGATGCCATTCGGACTAAAGAATGCTGGGGTAACTTACCAACGGATGGCTATTGCTTTGTTGCACGATATGATCCACAAAGAGATTAAAGTGTATATGGATGACATGATGGTCAAATCTCCAACCAGAGAAAGACATTTTGAAGCTTTAGACAAGTTCCTGGGTAGAGCTGAAAAGTACAACTTGAGACTGAATCCAAAGAAGTGTGTATTCGGAGTTGCTTCAGGCAAACTACTGGTCCATATAGTTAGCAAAAGAGGAATAGAGGTTGATCCAGATAAGGTAAAAGCTATTAGTGAGATGCCAGCACCGAAGATGGAAAAGGAAGTAAGAGGATTCATAGGGCGTCTATAGTACATCAGCCAGTTCCTAGCCAAGTTAACCACCGTATGCGAGCCGATATTCAAGCTTCTCAGGAAAAATTAGCCAGCAGTTTGGAATGATAGATGTCAGTAGGCTTTTGAGGTAATTAAAAGGTATTTAATGGAACCACCTGTGTTGCAACCTCTAAGACTGGGAAAGTCGTTAAGTTTATACTTAGCCATCGAGAAAGAAGCTGTGGGGGCAATATTGGCATAGGAAGATGAGAATAGAGTGGAACATGTTGTGTACTATTTGAGTAAGAAGTTTCTACCTTATGAAGTCAACTATAACCTGGTGGAAAAGACATATCTATCAGTTGTGTGGGCGACTAAGAAGCTTCGGCACTATTTTCAGTCCTATAAGATACAGGCGGTATCAAAGTATGATCCTTTAAAATACCTCCAGCAGACTTCTTCTCTTACAGGAAAATTAGCTCGATGGTTGATTTTACTCACAGAGTTTAATATTGAATATATGTCTAAGAAATTGATTAAGGGAAGAGCTGTTGCAGAATTTTTAGCACAGAATCCTAGAGATGATGATCATGAATGGGAATTAGAATTTCTCAATGAACATTTGAGAGCTATTGAGGTGCAGGGATGGCGCATGTACTTCGACGGAGCAGTTAACAGCAAGAGGGCAGGAGTTGGGGTAATTTTGGTCACGCCTGAAGGTGAAATGATCCCTATGGCTAAAAGACTTGAGTTTGGAGTGACTAATAACCAGGCAGAATATGAGGCGTGTATATTTAGGTTGGAAGCTTTGCGAAGTACGGGTGCAGAAGAAGTAACAGTGTACGGGGACTCGATG
This sequence comes from Macaranga tanarius, assembly GCA_949673435.1. NCBI lineage: Eukaryota > Viridiplantae > Streptophyta > Magnoliopsida > Malpighiales > Euphorbiaceae > Macaranga > Macaranga tanarius. Next base: position 3,932 of record CATIWO010606166.1, on the reverse strand, counting down.
TTAGTAGTGAAGCAGGTTTCCAAGGAATGGGAAGTTAAAGAGGATAGGTTGAGGCTTTATGTGAATTATTTGGCCACTATCACTCTTTCGTTTGGTCAGTGTAGATTTGTACATTTACCTCGGGAAAATAATCAAGTTGCAGATGCTCTAGCTACATTAGCCTCAATGTGGGAAAGTGTTGCCAAAGCTCCAGCTAAGCCTTTGATTCTGGTAAAGTCTAGGACTCCATGTTACGAAGAAATAAAGGTAATGCTAATGGGACCAACAGAGAAGCCATGGTTTTATGACTTGCAAAGGTACCTCAAGACTGGACAATTTCCTGAGGATGCGGATAGGAAAGAGAAGGCGTCTTTAAAAATGTTATTTAGACAATTTATCAGTCATAATGGTATATTGTACAAGAGATTATGATGTGTGGATAAGGAAGAAGCTCAGACAATTATGGAAGCTGTGCATGCAGGTGTTTGTGGGCCTCATATAAATAGAACAGTTCTAGCAAAGAAGATAACTCATCAGGGGTACTTTTGGTCAACTATGGAAACGGACTGTGTTAAGTTTGTAAAAAAGTGTCATAATTGTCAAGCTTATGGGGATGTTAGTCATTTTCCCTCGATGGAACTTCAAGGATTGACATCTCCATGGCCTTTTGCAGCTTGGGGAATTGACATAATTGGAGAAATAAGGCCAGTCGCGTCGAATAGGCATCGGTATATTGTGGTGGCGGTAGATTACTTATCTAAATAGGTCGAGGCTGAGTTGTACACTTCAGTTGGATCAAAATAAATAGCAAGATTTATAGAAAGAAATATAATCTGTAGATATGAGTTGCCACACCATGTTGTGACTGATAATGGAGTACAATTCCAGTCAGAAATAGTTGTATTACTCCGGCACTATAAAATAGAGCATCATCGGTCGTCTCCTTATCATTTTCAGGCTAATGGTGCGGTTGAGGCTGCAAATAAAAACATTAAAAGAATCTTAGCCAAGATGATAGAGAGCTACAAGGATTGGTTTGAGTAGGATTGGTTTGAGTAATTACAGTTCGTATTGTGGGGGTATCGGACGACTGCAAGAATGTCTACCGGGGTTATACCTTATTCATTAGTATATGGATGTGAAGCAGTTCTGCCAGTGAAAGTGGAGATTCAATCTCTAAGGGTCCTGTTAGAAACAAAGATTCCAGAATACCAATGGGTGGAAAGCAGATTGGCGCAGTTGATATTGTTGGATGAAAAGATATTAAAAGCAATGTATCATATGCAACTATACCAAAAGAGGATCGCCAGAGCCTATAATAAGAAAATCAAGCCGGGAAAGGTAAGAGAGGGTGAATTGGTATTAAAGCACACGAAACTGCTTTTTACGGATCCGAGGGGAAAATTCAAGTCAAACTGGGAAGGTCTTTACCTCGTGAAGAAGATATTTTCAAAGGGTGCAGCCATCTTATCCGATCTGAAAGGGAACGAGTTTAGAGATCCCATCAACCTAGATAAGCTTAAGAAATACTTTCTGTAAAGTCTCGCTAGAGAGAAAACCTCTAAAAGAGGCTGTCTAGGCAAAAAAAAATCCTGCTAGGTTGAAAACTCCGTAAAAAAGTAGCCTAAGTAAAAATAAAGGATTAATAAAAGGAGAGAGAGAGAATAAAATAGTTGGTTAGAAAACTTACAAGGGCAAGCCACCCAACGACAGGAGAAATATTAGAAGTAATTTGTATGTACAATTGTGCTTATTTTAAATGAAGAGGCTTGCTTTTATTTCTGTCAAATGTTTCATTAAATGCTTATTATAATAAACCTAACTAAAAAGAAAGAAATCATATAAGACGAGCACAGTTTGATCAAATTGCTAAAACTAAAAGAAGAAAATAAATCTAAGTCCTTTTCCTTTTATTTTTCCTCATGTCTTGCATACTAATCCTAAATAAATCCCTAGTCTTTTGATGCATTATAAATTCATCTTGTTCTGTTTACTACAATTGGATCTAATCCTTATAATGATCATCAGTGATAATATCTCCATCCAGTGAGATACCGCGTCTAATGGTACGGCATGGCCAGGTCGCTGATAGATTCTCCACAAAGTTCTAAGTTAGAGGGCCAGGTTGAAAACTATGAGTAGGCTCCACAATTAGTTGCTTCTCTCCATACTGGCGACAGAGTCGAGCAGGATAGTAGAATGAGCAGAAGTTCAGCCCGGCAAGAGGAACATAATGTGTATATGTCCTGGTGGTCACATGTTTGATGTTCCACCAAGGACACATCTACTGGACTCCAATATCTAGAAAATTAGCTAACCACTCTTTCAGGTCAGTCAGGAGTTTTTGTAATGAACGAGTCCGTACCTGCTTGGGTTTATACTTAGCAACATTCTAAGGGGGTGCCAACAGCTTCAGTTTTTCTTGAAGCCAAATCTGCAAAACATGGAGGGCATGTTAAAAAAAAGGGCTACCTCCAGTAATACAGGACTCCCAGTAAAATGGTGCACCTCAGTCAGTTTGTCTAACCCAATCAAGGTTTCAGCAAGAATGACAGGCATGGGATTAAATCCAGACTCCATTTGATTAAGAATCTGCATGATCTTGAAGTCACAATCGTCCGAAGGAGAAACCAGTAGGAAGTGAGCATACAAGCAGAATGCAACCATCTGTGGCCAGTACACTTCATTGCTATTGACAGCAACAGCGGCTTTCAGGAAAGAATCGAAAATTATCCCATCACCCGAGATAAGTGTCAGAGAAGAAGAAGGAGGGATGTTAAAAAGGCGAGCCATCTGCTGTTGAATGACCCTCTCAGGTGGCTTATCAACCGGTGGCACCGCAATTGGCTTAGAATATTCATTCGGGTAACCCAGGATCGCACCAAACTCTTCAGGCAGGGGGCAGATTTCAAAGTTATTAAACCTGAAGACATGATTCTGTGGATCCTAAAAATGGGCAACAGTATGCAAGAACATATAATTAATTTTGTTGAGATGAAGAGATCTGAAGACAGATAGGTGAAAAGGGTTCAGTTTTTGCCAAATTTCTCCATCCATACTCTGTAAGACAGGGCAAAGAACCTTCAAGCTCTGTTCTGTCATATTTCATGGGTTTCCTTAGGTTTCAAGTTGAATCTTATTGGCTAGTGGGCTTTTATAATGGATTTAAGGGATACAAGAGTAGAAATTACACAATTGAACACTCTAAGGCGCCGTCTTAGTATAGCAAGGCATTTTTTTATCGCCTTAATCGGTCAGGCACTGCCTTAATAACTCAGGCGGCGCCTCAACATGTAATTTCAGTAAATTGGGCAAAATGAAGTACAAAGAGATGGGTACAAATGATTGAGATATTCATGCTGTCACGGAAGAATAAAAGTAAGACAAAAATGAGCAAAATGGTGTATCAGTATAAATCCATATAATATCAATACATCCAAGTCCAAAATACAGAAAGAGACTTATGGTAACACATAAAAGTGAACTAATGACATCCTAAATCTATAACTCATCATTAGTCTCCTCATCATCATCACCCTGAACCTCATCATCGTGATCATCGCCCCCCTGATCAGCTGCCATCCGGACATCTATGTCAAGAATCTCCTATCTATCAGTATCAACATCAGCAGTCGTATCTTCAGCACCCTCAGACTCCTCCTGATCCTCCACGTCTAGCTCAGCAACCTGACGACAAATCCTCTCTATCTGTGCTCGAAGAGACTCACACTCAGTCTGTCCAAACAGAAGCAAATAGGTAAGTCTTAAGCATACATCCTGTAATAGCCCAAGATCACTCAGCCCACGAGGTATTATTGTGAGACCCGCAACACGTGGCCTCTAATAAACCCATACACGTGTCCAATTTAGAAAGAATTAAAAATTCCTTCAAGGACATAAATTCATGTCATGCACATTCACACATGCCTCTTGCATAAATAGTATTCACACAC
>CATIWO010605907.1:0-18059 GCA_949673435.1 Macaranga tanarius | reverse complement strand
GTAGAGAACGTGGAGTCCAGCCTGAGAGAGTTCGGCTAGTTGAGTTAGCCAATATTGTGAGTAGAAGTAGACCACTTCAGGAGGAATCATCTCCATCATTAGCTTCTATTGGCAATAAGCGAGATGATATACCTAATGTTCGTGCTGGTAGTATACAAGGAAGTTCTAATGTTCATACACTCACTGGGTAATTTCCTTTTGAAATTACTCACACTCCTTTGTTTTAAAAATTTTTCAGGTTAGGTGCTTGATATCTGCTGGTATAGCAGCAAAGAAAAGACAGTGTCGTGGTCATTGGCGCGACGCGCGACAAGATAAAGATATTAAAATTGATATGTAATGGAAGAACGAATTTGAGTTGTAATTAAGTATTTTTATTTAAAATGGTGTGATGAAATTTGCTAAGTGATACTTTATTGTCATTAAATTCCTAATTAAGTATATTAATGGATAACTTTGTGGTGAGATTGTGACATTAAGTCCCTTTTTTTTCTTTTTATATAAAATTTAAATATTACATATTAACAACTTATTTCCCTTTTTTTAAAAAAAAAAGTTGTCATGGATTTCAATATATTGGACTTGATTTTATAAAAAAAAAATATAGATATAAGGGCATAGAAAATATATCACATATTATTTTATATATATATATATATATATATATATATATATAAGTTGATAATATGTAATATTTAAAAAAATATACACATTTTTTTAAAAAAAAATTCATAAATATATTAAAAGTAACTATAGTTAGATGTTGCAGCTCTTAAAGTTAAAAGTACAATAAATGCTAATTAATTGTACTACATGTCAAGTTTTTAAGGGAAAGTTCATAATCCTACGTGGTGAATCGGGTTCACCCAAAAATTTCTCCTTATTTAGGAACGGGAAATTCCTAAATAACTAAATTGGATCATTTGACAACTAATAAAATGGACATTGCCCCTTAAGATGGACTTTATTTTTTGGATTAACCAATGTTGAGGTCCTCATATAATTAATTTATTTTTCATCTAAGTCCCTATAAAATTATTTATATATGTTAATTTTTTTTACTTTTATTTTTAGCCACATTTTATTTTATTTTTTTACATTTTGATGCTCCGGTATTTAATAGTCACAATAATTCTGACTACTTTAAAATTCGAATCGGATGAACCCATAAGGGTAGTGTTGGCACATGATTTAACCCAGCCCACGAACAAAGTCCGATGATGAAAATTTGACAAAACAAGTCCAACAGTGTGAATATATGGTCATTGGCCCTTATAAAGAAAGCTCACAACCCATTCAGTTCAGCAAGCTCATAGCCTATTAAGCCTAGCAATAAAAAGCCATAGAGGCACCGCCTTATCACTAAGGCAATGCCTCTGCAGGCCTCTGTTCTATAAAGGCACCGCCTCTTTACTTAAGCATCACCTCAATGATTCTGTTCCGAAAAAAATATATTGTGACCGTTAATATTTGAACGTGGCACATACTCTATACTCCGAACCTATAATCATGATCTACTAGAGCAAAAATATGATTACAGGGAGACAGAGGTGAAGAAAAAGAAGAAAATGGAGAGGAAAGAGAGGGGGATTAAAAAGAAAAAATTAGCAAAAGAAAAAGGGGAACTTCTGGTTTTTTAAAAAAATTAAAAAAAAAGGGCAGAAAGAAGTAATGCAGAGAAAAAAAAAAAGAAGAAAAGAGAACAGAGAAGAGGAAGCTCGAGATTGGAAAATAGGGAAAGAGGTTTTGTTGTTGCCGTTGCTATAGTTGCTTTTTGAAAAGGGCCAGAATCTGAGTTCACGCTGCTTCGAGCTCCAATGTTCAACATCAACCTCTGAGGGCCTAGACAGGGAGCTAAAATCAGTGCCATAACAGTAGGATTTCTCATAAAAATTTTATTATTTCATTATATACTTGAGTGATTCATGATCCATACATATGATTTAGGTTAATTACAATTAGGTTTTCATTTTACTTTGAATATAGATTTAGGTTCTACAATGAGGGATCGGAGTTTCTGATTGTCACTGTCACTTTGTATGTAATAGAGAGCCACTGAGGCGGCGCTTTAGTATGCTATGGCAAAATTAGGTTCGCCTTAGTGTCATTAGGCAATGCCTCTTTAATGAGGTGCCGCCTCTGCGTGGCTTGGTGACCCCAGGCGTGGCAGTTTGCAATTTTTATGTTTTCCTTTATTTATTTCATATTAGTTATGCCTTTTAATGACTTATAACGAACATTTTATGTGAGAGTTAGATTTAGTTTGTGTTATGTTCTCTATGTTCTTTGATTTAGAAATGTTTTTTTTTTTACTCTATACCTCATTTGGGATCTATCTTGGAAAAATTTTTTATTTCTCCATTGACTGACTTTCCTATTTTCTTATAGGCTATTTGGGTGGATTAATTGACAGTTTGTTTGCAAGAAGTTTATATTTGGTAGCCCACGAGTTACCATACTTTAGTTTTGATATTAGTTTGGTTTTATTTTAAATTTTTTTAATTTGTGTGTACGTAAGGGTTGTAATCTTTTCTCCTCCATCCTTTCTTTGCATGTGTACTTTTATTTTTATAATTTATTCATTGTTATTTTTGGATGAGTACCGATATTGTATAGATGTATGTTGTGATTTGAATTGAATTGCATGTAAAATGGGCTAATTAACAAAATTGGACCTAACTGTAAAAATTGAAATTTATTTGAAGGTAATTGTAATTTGTAAGGAAATAAAGAAATAATTAAATAATTGAAAAGAATAAAACATGAAATACAAACGGAGTTCGATCGCAAGGTTAAATAGACATTCAAAAAGCTCATTCTCAGTTTCCAGACTCAATCTCTAAGGACGGCTGCTAGGCCCCTCAGTAAGATCCAATTGTTGTATAGTGTATCCCAAATTTTACCCAGGCGGTGACTCCCTTCTCCGATCTAGGCTCAAAAGACTCGTGATTGTATTTCTAGTGGGCTTTAAACCCGCACAGTGCTGTAGTCGCTAAACACTTAGGCGCGATTTGACCCCGCTGCTTACATGAAGCAAAACTTTCTAAATGCTTGTTTTTTTTCGATATGTAAAAATCAAATTATTTAAAGGAATTCAAATTCCATACCACTTTTTTTTCGATATGTAAGAATCAAATTATTTAAAGGAATTCAAATTCCATACCACTTAAACCAATCATTTAACTTTATTTACTGAAACATTTATTATTAAATTTCAAATATTTGTTACTTCAACCAATTTTGTTTAACTGAAACCCTATTCTACAAAAAAATTGCTAAATTATTACTTATGGATTTGAAAATAAATTTTTATTTTTATGAAAAATAATAAAAAAATGAAAATCCTATAAACCATATGTAAAAGATTTAGAAGTTCTAAAATCCTATAAATCATATGAAAACAATTGTTGGAGTGAGAATCTTGCTTGGCCCATTCAATAGAAAATATTAGCGTGTGAAGAGGTCTTGAAGGTGTGGGGCAGTGAATTCAGTAAGAAGTTACAGTCTAGAATCAGAGAACTTCGGTGACAGATTAAGGGGCTTCGATCGAGAAGGGATGCTTTTGGGGTTTCTGAATTTAAGCAAGTTCAATAAGCATACCTCGATGCTCTTCATAAAAAAGAAATCTAGTGGCGTCAAAGAGCAAAGCAATATTGGCTGGTGAAGGGTGACTCTAATACATGATTTTTTCATTCCTATACTTTTTCTAGGAAGCATAATAATAGAGTTGGTAGACCAAAAAGTGATGATGGGCAATGGCATTATAAAGGCCAGGGATTAGAAGGGGTGATTTTATATTACTTCTCTCAGCTTTTTTCTTCGGGAGATGTACGGATTAGGGATATATTGGAGGGTGTGACATATTGGGTCTCTGAGTCTCAAAACAATTCTTTAATGGCTCCTATTAATTCTACGGAAGTAAAAGAGGCCATTTTTGGCATGCATCCTGACAAGGCTCCGGGGCCAGACGACATGAACTCGGCATTCTTTCAAAAAATTTGGCATGTGGTTGGGAATGATGTTACTAAGTTCTGTTTAAATTGCTTTGTATCTCGATCAATTTTGGAAACGGTGAATGAAACTCTCATAGCCGTTATTCCGAAAAAGAAAGCCCTTGTATATATAACGGACCTGCGACCTATCTCTTTGTGTAACGTGTTATATAGAATCCTTGCTAAAGTGCTTACTAACCGTATGAGATCAATTCTCCCTGGATTAATCTCAGATACACAGTGTGCTTTTATTTCTGACAGATTGATCACGGATAATGTTATCATAGCTTTCGAGCTGACCCATTACATAAAGAGAAAGAGACAAGGCAAACATGGTGTGGCCCCGTTAAAGCTTGACATGAGCAAGGCTTATGATAGAATCGAATGGGAATTTCTTGAGAAGATGATAATTCGGTTGGGAATTTTATTAGAAGGTAATATCAGGCCCATTATCCCTAAGTATGGTATACGCCAAGGAGATCCCCTTAGTCCTTTCCTGTTCATTTTATGTGCAGAAGGACTGAGTGCTTACATAAGAAGGTGTGAATCTCAAGCTCTTCTTCATGGATGCCGTATAAGTAGATGTAGCCCTTCTATCACTCACTTATTTTTTATAGATGATTGTTATCTATTTTTTTGGGCAAATATACAGGAGGGGATAGTTGTCAGAGACTTGTTGACATTGTATGAAGAGGCATCGGGTCAATGTGTCAATTATCATAAATCTAATAATGTGTTTTTCAATCGCAACGGGGATGAAATGGTTTGCAGCGGCATTTATCATATCTTTTGAGTTAATCATACGCTGGACCAAGGTAATTATTTGGGGTTACTAAGTCTTATTGGTAGAAGCAAAAGCCAGGTTCTGAGTTTTATTAAAGATAGAGTTTGGCACCGCAACCAGAGTTGGAATAACAAAATGCTCAGTAGAGCTGGAAAAGAGATTTTGTTACAGACGGTCATTCAAGCAATTCCCAATTACGTGATGAATGTGTTTCTGCTCCCTAAGACACTTTGTGCAGAAATTGAACGAATGATGAATGGGTTCTGGTGGAAAGGTAGTTCTAGGGACGGTAAAGGGATCGGGTGGTTGAATTGGTCTCATCTCTGTGTTCCAAAGTTGTTGGCTGGCTTGGGTTTTAAACAAATTAGGGAATTTACTTTGGCCATGCTAAGTAAGCAAGCTTGGAGATTGATCCAAAATCCTTCTCTTCTAGTTTCTCGGCTCATGAAGGAAAGGTATTTCCCTAATTCAGATTTTTTCAGTTCATGTGTTGGTCATAATCCTATCTTTGTTTGGCAAAGCATTTAGTCTACTAGAGACTTTATGGCTTCAGGTTACAGATATCGGGTTGAGGATGGCATTGGGATATCTGTATGGAATGATGCATGGCTTCCGAGTCATGAATAACCAAAAATTACTTCTCTGTGCCCGGAAGGCATAGAGAGCCTTACTTTTTCACAGCTAATGGATGAAGAAGGTAAGGTTGGGATATACATGTTTGCAATGAGCTGTTTAATGTGAGGGACGGGAATTTAATCTTCAAAATTCCTTTGAGCAGGCGAAGGGTACGAGATGAGTTAATTTGGGGAAGTGATAGGAAGGGCTTGTTCAGTGTTAAAATTTATTATAGGCTGATAGTTGGAGATCTCCAAGCTATTTCAGCATTTATCTGGGGCAGAATATGAAGACTTAAGGTTCCTAACAAAGTTTGTAATTTCATATGGCGAGCTTGCAGAGATGTTTTGCCAACAATTTATAGGCTCAAGTTAAGAGGTGTTGTTATTAATAATGGTTGCCCGGTCTGTGGTCATATGGAGGAAACTGTTTTTCACTGTCTCGTGCAATGTCCTATAGCATTTCATTACTAGCAACAAGCCGCTATTGTTCACCTAGCGCCTGATGTGCAATCTTTTGCGGATTGGTTCTTCAAAAGTCTGTCTCTTGTCTCTGCAGATGATGAAGCGTTGATAGCAATGATTGCCTGGCAGTTTTGAAAGCACCGTAATGAGGTTGTTTGATCCCATAAAGGTCGCACATCAAGATCTATTTTAAACTCAGCAGGAAAGATCTTAACTCAGTGGCAACAGGCTCAGTATAGTAGGAAGGGTGATGAGCAAATGAGTGAACCTGTGAATGAAGGTGATTTACTATAGTCCAAACCTCAAGAGGGATGGCTTAAAGCTAATATTGATGCGATAATCTTTTCTGATGAGGCGAGATATGGAGTTGGCTGTGTCGTAAGGGATCATAAAGGAGAGTTTAAAGGAGCATTCAGGAGGAGTTTTGTGGGTGTGCTGTCCCCTAGTGAAGGCGAAGCCATTGGCATTCGAGAGGCATTAAGTTGGCTGAAGGCAAAAGGTATGGATAGACTGGTGGTCGAAGCTGATGCACAGAATGTGTTAGTACATATCAGAGGCAATGGAGGCTCGTCCAGCTATGGCCTTATTATTGAAGACTGTAAACAATTGCTTTCTAGTTTTCTAGAAGTAAGGTGTCGTTTTGTTTTTCGGTCTGCGAACTCTGTCGCCCATATGTTAGCAAGGGGCTCAAGTTCTTCGTCAGATATGGTGGAGTGGTTGCATCAACCTCCATCTGAAGTTATGCATTTGTTATCCAATGATATTTTTTAATGAAGTTTTTCCTTTTTGTTTCAAAAAAAAAATATTTAGAAACTTTTAAAAATATTATAAATTTATTTTAAAAATTATTTCTTTTTATTCATAATAAAATTAAAAATACAGTTTATTTTTATTTTTTGTAAAATTATTTTACTTAGTTGAATGATATATTACTTAGTAAATAATTTTACTATTAAATATTAATATTATTTTAACATTACATTTTATATTTTTAATAATATTATTGAATATGGTACTAAAATACCAGTAAAATCAAACCATAAGTCTTTAAATGTTATGAAAAATACTATAATTTTTTAAGTGAAAAAACGTGAGGTATTTTAATGTAGTTTTCCCTTTTAAAAATATATCCCCACACCATCAAAATGCTACAGTAATATTGTTAGGCTTATTTGTAAAAAAAATCCAAACGTTTATAACTTTTTGTAATTTAATCCCAACCTTTTAATTTTTGCAATTATGTCCCAATTTTTAATTTTTTTTGTAATATTAACACATTAATAAATTTGGTTAAATAAATTAATTCATTAATGTTTTGCAATAAGGCTTATTGGGGTACACTCTTTGTGTTGGTGGCATTACACTTCATTGCCCACTCAGAATTTTCTAAAATAATTTTGACCAAATTCATTAATGTGTTAATATTACAAAAAAATTTAAAAATTGGGACATAATTACAAAAATTAAAAAATTGAGATAAAATTGCAAAAAAACTGTAAACGTTTGGATTTTTTTCACAAACAAGCCAATATTGTTATGCCTCATTTACATTACATAGAATGAGTGGAGAAGTTAGGAAAGGTGTTAACATCAGGAAGACCTACATAAACATACCCTATGTATGGACTGACTTAATTTAGTGGACAATGGAGGTACGAGTTTGAGATTCGAATAAATGCATATCAAGATTCAAATGTCACTAACAAGCAAACCCATAATTAATTAAACAAATTCAAAGATCCAAAAAGTAATAATCAAAATAAATAAAATGAATGTGGTAAGCATGTGGTAAGGGTCTCCTCAGTCAGCAATTGCCTGAGTGAGATACCTGCTACAGTAAGTCTTGTTGAACGAAAAAAAAAATAAATAAATAAAATGAAGATATATATATATATATATATGAAATGGGTGCGGTAGCGTGAAAGCATTCAAAAGTAGACAATAGTACACATTAAAAGCAGCCTTTTCTCTCCTTCCCACTTGCATGCCAACTTGCCGAACAAAAACAACTAAATTATAAGGAATAATAATAATTTTGTACCATACAGTTTTGTAATTTTTTTTGACATTTAACTACCTATATTTCTTTTTTTTTACATTTTAGTACCGTTCTAACTAATATCATCCTTATTTTATAAGAAAATATTAATGTAATATTAAATTTTAATGATAAATTTATTCTATATATTATTTATGATATATTTAACCAATTAGTTACTTTTAAGAATATTATAAATTTATTTTAAAATTTTATTTTTTTATTCATAAAAAAATTAAAAATACATCTAAACTTAATTTGTTATGAATTTATTGTAGTTAGTTGAATGATATATCACTCATTATATGATTATAGTATTAAAAATTCATATTATTTTAACATTAAAGCATATATTTTAAACAATAATTGTTAGAAGGGTATTAAAGTATAAAAAATTATGAAACACATGGTATTTAAATGTCGAAAAAAATCACAAGACTAATTTTGTCAAAATGTGAAATTACATGGTACAAAACTATATTTGTCCCTAATAATAATATCTAGACTACATGTTATAATAATGACTTTTGCTATAGTGCAAATGTTTACACCGGTACAAATGAAATTACAACCATTAGATTAGTTTTTATTTACTTACAACTATTGATTATCTTGGTGTAGTTTTTATTTAATTACAACTATTGATTATCTTGGTGTAGTTTTTATTTAATTACAACCATTGATTATCTTGGTGTATCAATACCTGTAAAATATATCAATGGTTCCAATTAAATGACAATTAATCTAATGGCTAATAGTTTCATTTGTACCGGTGCAAACATTTGCACAGTAGGATGACTCATAATAATTAAACTTAAAGGGACCGAAAATACAGGCTGCAACTTGCATTTTTTTTATTTTTCAAATTTTTAAATTTTTCTTTAATATGGATTGATCGATAAAGATCAGAAAGAGACATTAAAGAAATTTATTTTTGCAAGTTGCTTCTATCTTTTAACAGCTAGTTGAGTTATCAAGGTCAAGTTGAAGGAGGCAGCTTTTGATTCTCTTCACGTTATTAGTACCCTTTTCTTTTATATTTAATTGCAACATGCAAGATGCAACCATTTCGACCCCTCTGCTTACTATTCAATTTTTATTATACCATTCAACTTGAAGAAGAAATTATGTATGAATTGGGTGGTAGCTCGTCGATGAAAGACTCTGATTCTTAATGCAAGCAGATCAAGAGTTCATCTTTTAGCCGACGCTTGAATAATATATTTTGGTAGAAATTGTACTACAAATATTATTAAACATCACGAAAAGTAAAAAATAAATTAAACTATAATTCATTGTACCTTAAAAATTAATTATTTCAATAAATGAAATGTGTTGAACCATTAAGAAGCAATTAAAGTGCTGCCATACCTATTGTTGCTCCTCCTAAGAGCTTCACTAGAAGCTGGAATGCAATTAATTAATTGAGGCAAGCACATGACTGCAAGAGCAGCTCAATATTAACCTTACTTTGTATTATTATTATTATTATTAGCACAATTAGTATATCCGACAAATTGCACACTGTTAGACCTATCACTACAAAATAAATTGCGCAGTTTCCATAATCACTAAAGCCCCATTTCTATTATTCTGCCTCTTCAGAATATCAAATTATGAATTAGCTGCCAAATACAAGTTACAACAATGTGGTTTACGATATTTAATTAATTAAAATAAAACAAATTAATCAGCACCAGAAATGAAATGACGACACAAGATTAAGATATATAAATTAATGCTATAATGAGTCATTATTTATTTTCCATTTCACAAATTGACAATTAAAAAAGAAAAACAATAAAGTCATGGTAGACAGATAGATCGATCATAACACAGCCGTAAATATTACAGAGAAAAGAAATTTTTATCTACACTTATAATATTACATCCAACTGTTAAATACATGATATATAATTTAAGCGTTTCATATTTAAAGAGTGAAATATAAAATTTAAATTAACTATCATAAATTTAATAGTGGGATATAATATATTCTTAGAGTAGGCAGAAATTTTTCTAAAAAAACGTAAGCAGTAAATATTAAAAATAAAAATAAAAAACTGTTTTTCTTGGCAAAGTCTATCAATCGGATACTCACAAAAACGACGGCGTATCACCAAATCCTTTGAATTCATATGTTATGTGTATACTGCTCATGAAGAAGAAGAAGATTTGTTGCGTCTGGCCAAGTTTTCAGCGATTTGAGCAAGTGACTGCAGGTTGCACCGAACGATGGTATCTACAAACACACACGTGTCCTCCTTCGTGTTCCCGGGAGGCACATCCACCACGTATGACTCCACCACTACGGTGCCGGTACCCGTCGGAGAAGGGTGGAGTGTAGTGACAGACCTGTAATTCGCAAGGCGATGCTCTCCTCCCACAACGCTGAAGCTGATGACGTGTCTATCGTCGTCCAGGATTTCTAGTCTCTCCGTGCTATTCTCTGCCGGGAGTCCAGATACCACGTGGACTTCCCTGAGAGTGCCCACATCGCCGTGTCCATTGATGACGTTGCAGCTTTTGACGAAGTGCTTGTAGGCTTGAGGGTTATCAAATCGTCTTACGAGAGGCCAGACGGTGGAGACAGGGGCGGCGATCTGTTGTACAGCGGTGGAGCAGCACTGGTTGGGGCATACTGCGTGGGTGTGGTAACTTGATACGGCCTCAGGGACTGGGGTGGTGAAGAGTAGAGGAGAGGAGCGTTTCTGGCAGGGTGATGATGCGGTGGTTGATAGGGTGGAGTTGGATGGGGTGGTGTTGATCCGATGAAGAAGAAGTGAGGATTTAGGAGGATTAGAAGGCATATTGGAGAAGGTGGGTTTTAGGTTTCTTGGAAGGAGAGGCTTAGTGATAACTTTTTGGTTGTATTATATGAGTACGTGTGTGTATATTTATATATATATAAGAGAAAGATGGAGAAGGATGAAGGTTAGAGTTAAGGTTGAAGTTAATGAGATGGGTTTCAAGTGGATAAAAGAAGATGTTTTTATTCTGTGAGAGAAGATGATGGATGGGGCGACGTTGAGTTAAAAAGAAGAAAAATAAGAAGGTTTATTATTATTATTATTATTATTATTATTAAGAGGTGAAACAATCTAATATTCCCAATAACTATTAAATCAGCTTATAAGAATTTATTCATGTTTAAGCTACTCTCTAATTCGAACTGTAAAATATATATTTAATTAATTATTAAAAAAAATTTACTATTCTCATGATTTTATATATATGAGTCAAACTAATAAAATTAGTTAAAATTCAATAAATTTTGAATACGAATGCTTTATATTTAATTTTTTTAAAATTAAATAAAAATTAGTAGGAAAAAAATAATCAATGAAAAAGTTTATGTCATGGGATGTAAACTAAAAATAATAATAAAAAAAATAGGACCTAGTTGGTCTTATTCAAACTTCAAAGCACCAACTTGTCCTTCAATCTGACTTGGTTTAATTTACTATCCACACCCTAAAAAATGATCTAGTCTTCACACGTGCGATTCTCTTTTTCAAGAAAAAGAAACGAGAACGAACAAGGTATGTCTTGGATTGCAAGTAGATAAAAATCGGTGAAAATTTTATAATCAAGGCCACTTGAGAAGTGGTTCATAGTTGAGTGAAAAATTAATAAAATTATTATACAAAAATAAAAATTTTAAAAATATTATTGCTCCTTTATATACCAATTTATAACAAAATTATTTAACTATATATGTAGACAAGATTCTTAATTTTATATTTAATTATTTCAATATTTATTATTATATTTATCAAAATTATTGATAACTTTCATTTTTATTATTTTAATATTTAATGTAATATTAATCCATTTTGGCTTGAGCAATATAGTTTGCTAATATATATATATAAATTTTCTATAGTGCATCGTGTCATAGCCCACTTGAAAATTAATTAGTGCACTCAGTGGAGTTCATAAAATGATTTAAAATTCAAATTACTTAAGTTTGCACAAATTAATACAACATACATTAAATTAAAATATCATAAAAAGTTTGAAATAACATATATTATATATAAATTAAAATCTTCTACTTGATGCCTAATTCAAGTGGTAAGAGTGTTTGCTATTGGGAGGAAAAGATAATAGTTTTCAAAATATACTAACATCTAACAACTAATTGCTAATTGTCCCTTTTTCCATCCTGATGATACTGAGTTCCCGTATTAGTCCTGAAATATGGACCTTGTCCAAAAAATATATATATATAAATTAAAATTTTGTAAATGTCCTGTATTTAAAAAATAAGGTAAGGGCACTAGAGTCATTTTGTTCCTCAGTAATTTTCTTGCAGCGTGCGTTCTAAAATAAGGAAGGGAACAAGTTGCAAGAGGAGGCGTAAGCCGAAGGATAAGATAAAGCATTTAAAAACTGTGACAAAAAAGACAAAAATAATGTTAACAAAAGAACTATATGTTTATAATTAATTGAATTAAAATAATTTTTTTAAAAAAAAAAAAGCAACTAGCTCTATATTCTGCGTTTACTCTTCCAAATCGGGCCATGCAAATTAGCCCTGCCTAATTATTTAATAATTTATTATTAATAAAAAATTAATATAATTTATATATTAATAGATAAACTAATTAGAATAATATTTTTTTATTGAATAACAATTAATTTTACAAATCAATAATAATAAAATTTAAGTTCTTCACTTTAAAATGTCATTACATATTATCATTAATGATGTTTATAGTTTTTCTTATTTTCTTTAACGTGATTCTTCTTTCTCTTTTATATATCTCCAAACTTTTCTTCAAGTTGAATGTTCAAAATAAAACGAACAACAACGACATTGAGTTTGGCATGTTAATGAGTAGCTAGCCTGAGTAAAAGTTTTATTTGGGAAGCATAGTCTAAATGGTGAAGGCAAAAGCTAATGTATTCACAATTTTTAAGTAAATTTTTTATGCATGAAGCTCATATTATATATGGTGTCCCATAAAAAATAATATAAAAAAAAAAATTTCCACCAATATTAACAATTTTATGGAAGCAAACTGAAAACAGAACACCCATTACTTGAGGGAAAAAAAAAATATTTATTATGTATTTCTTAAAAAGTATAGGAGAAATTATTTATTCACACTGTGCATTATACAGGACGGTTAAATATACATTTAATCTAGGTAATTTATATTTACTTAATAAAAATTTAAATAATTAATTTAATATTATAATTATTTATTTTTATATATTAAAATTTTATAAGCTTATTTGATACATTTAAAATTAAAAAAAATTACTAATAACTAATAGAATCAACTCGTAACATTGTTTTAACTCACATCTCAGGTTGGAGCTAGTGGTGGCGGTGGCCGGTGGTGGTTTAGAAAAGGAACAAAAAAAGCCTCGGTCAAAGATGAAATTCAATAGGGAAAAAAGAACAACTACTTGGACCCCCCTGGCACATGATCCTCTGGCTAGTGGTATGTTTTTGTTGAACTTTTGGGGCCCTTTTGGGGCCTGATATCGACGTCCACACTCCTATCTGTCACCAAGTTTCTCGTGCATGGATTGTGATCGCTCTTTCACTACTATTCTACCAACTGAATGTTTATCTTCAAAAAAAAAAAAATGTAATCCAAAAGATATTTACATATACAGGCACAGTCAGGGACTATTCGGATCAAAATTGCTGTTCCTTTTCTTCTTCTTTTTCTTCATATAAAATTTGTTACAACTTACAACATCATGACAAAAAAGATGCACTTTTTTCAAAAATTTAATTGTAAGATAAACATTATGAGCTGATTTTTATATATTTAGTGATTTGATTGTATTGAGTTGTTTTTTCTAAAAATTTTGCCTAGAGAAATATATACTTTTTGATTGGAGGGCGGTTACTTTGTTAGTAATTTTTTGAAACATGATGGTCCTACAAGCCTATAAATTCACGAGAATTAGTTTTATTGTGGGAGATGAAACTTCAACCCAAGACCTCTACTTCAATGGTAAATGCGTTGCCACTCAAATTAACTATATATATATATATATATACTACAGTTGATGTTTTAATATGCAATAATTATATGGGTTTCAATTTATTTTAAAAGTTGAATTGAATACATTTTTATAAAAGAGACAAATTCTCCCAACATTTAATTCTTTATATATAAAACTCTAAATCAAACTTTTATTTAATATAATCTAAAACTTTTTGTCATTAATTTAAACCAATAATATTAGTTGTTACATGTTATAATTTGAATCACTTGTTGTATCTTTGGAAATTTTGCTATTTTTTTCATGTAAGATTTAACTGTCTATGTGGGTGTTGCAACCTTCTGATTTTCGGATGGTTGGAACTTTTAAAAGTATGGATAAACACTACACTCTCCCAGTTATTTGCAAATTCAGCCTTCTTATCTTCTTTTTTTTTTTTTTTTTGTTTTGGCAAGTAAACAAAAAAATGCTTCCTCAACTATCAACTTTTATAAGAAAAAAAAAAAATTTGTAGATGGACCGTGATTCTCTCTTTCTAGTCTAAAATATGGAAGCTGATACACGTATATTGCGTATTGCTGCGTGACAAAATTTTTAAAAAATATATATAAAAAAAATTCCTCTATTTTACAAAAAAAATCATAAAATTTCAAGAAGTAAATGTAATATTTATTGCACGTCATGCTGAAAATATCATTTTCCCTAAATTATTCTCTAAAATCACCGGCTTCGACTTCCTACTTCCACTTGACATTTAAAATATATCTGCAAGCTAGCTAGCCATTGTATAACTATACCTTTTCAAGGTCTCCATCTATAGGATATAAACTAACCCACTTCGTAATTAGTAGTGAACATCTATGATCTATCCCACATAGGTGTTCAATTTATTTATATTTAAATCCAAATGGATGCGAGATGGGCAGAAAAGACTTCTGTTAAAATTACACTTTCGTCCCTACTTATTTTATAATATAAAAAATTATATAATAATTTAAAAACACGTATTTTAATTGGACAATTAATTAAACTGATAAAATTTAAAACCTAAACAGAGAATGAGTAAACCCGTTGTACAATAATTTAAGAACTCATATCTTATGATTAATTAATTTATTATTTATTTTTTTTTGTAATTATAAAGATAAAGTAAAGGTATTTTGATAATGTGTCTGCTAGTGACACCAAACTTTATCCAATCCAAATTGGTAATTGAGATAGCACATCTATATGTAATTAAAATAATATTGTGCTTATTTACATTTTTTAAAATAATGTTGTTATTGTTTAGATAATCACACTTTTTTAAAATTAAAAAATAGTGTAATAATATTTTTTAAATGTACCAAATTAATATAAAAAATTATTAAAATTATTTAATAAAAATAATTAATATTTTAAAAAATAGTAAAATATTAAATACTATATACATTTATCGTGCAAAAAAATAAAGAAACAGCTTAGTTATGTTCATTTCATTTTAATGATTGTGAAACTAACTAGCATGGATATGGATACGAAGACATGAAAAATAGGGACATATATATATGAAGAAATGGTTTTTAGTTAAAGTATTTGTCTTTTAACTAAAGTATAGACACAAAATAAAAACACAAATATAAAAAAAATTCATACCAATTAAAGTATCTGAACGTCATAGCTGTAAAACCAAGAAACGTAGTACTAGAAAAAAGAATATTTATATATTATGGAAGGAGGTATGGCCACCCTCAGCCCCTCCACCTTCCTCTGCTATTGGGTAATATATCCATAGCAAGTTTTTATTTTTTATTTACATTTGATATTTTCGATATCCTGATAGCTACAAAAGTTTTAACTAATTCGAAATTGACTCAAGTGGGTAAGTTATTTTATAATTGAATTCATAATTCCCATATATTATGGAGAATATAAATATAGAAAATTATTTCTCAATTTAAGTGTATTACAATAATAATTTATAACTGTAACTATGCAATAAAAATATATATATACATACTCAATCACCATTTCAAACAAAAAAAAAAAATGTAAATCAACTTATCATTCAACAAAAGGTTCTCACCAATACATATAGCTCTCCCAAAAACTCAAAAAAAAAAAAAAAAGATTTAAATATTCTTATGAACCTTTGAGTCTTAAAGAAGTGGCTAGAGATGCTTACCACCTTTTCAGCTAGACAAAGGAGACCTAAGCTTAAATTATACTCTTCCTTTAAATGATAGGAACAGACATGCATGAAGGGCAAATGACGATCATGAAAAATGGAAAAAAAAAAAAAGGGTTAATTTTAGAGTTTAGTTAGATAGTGGAGGGATCGATACATGTGAGAAATTGACAGAACATTTGGAAAGATGATCGATTCAAGTTGTAGTGCTTTGCATGAGAATCATTAAACCTTATAGCTTAAAGAACGATAAATCCTTAATCCTTTTAACAAATTTTCTTTTTCTTTTTAAAAGTTCAAAATGGAAAGGGGTCGATGATTACTATTTCAAAATCTTCACTTAATGAAAAAATTCAATGGCATATTTTTCTATGCTCAGCTTTTCCGACTTTAAAATTCTGAAAATTAAATAAGATGATGATAACAAATTACAATCATATAAAAGTTATTTAAAAATTACTTCTTTTATTATTTATAAAATAAATTAATATATTAATTATAAAAAGAAAATAATACAATTAGTGAATGAGTGATCTAATAGCTCTTTTTTTCTAAGTATATTTCAAAATGTATAATTAAATCATATAAAAATGATTTTTATACGCTTTAAAAAGAAAAATCATCTTTAATCTTTTTAGTTTGAGTCACCGGTACTATGAATTTATTGGACTTTAACTAATTTAGTTCAATTCAGATAGAATTGTAAAGATGACAAATATCTCTCGTTAAATTTTGACTAATTCAATTCGACCTGAATAGAACCATAAATATGACAAAAAAAAATTTAACAACTATTTAATGTGATTGTATTCATTCAATTTTAAACTCAACACGTAGCTTGAATGAAAAAAAATTTACCAACCGATCATAACGGTTATTGGTAAAAAAACCATTTTCATTGCATCACGCATATACATTGGCATTTAGAATGTTTGATTATTTGATTGTAATATTAATAAAAATATAAATAAACATAAAGGAAAGTAGCACAACATGCGAGAGAGCCAAATTCGTTTTGACTTGCTCCAGGAGATGTTCATGACCCAAAAAAAAATTGAAGAAAAGTAAAACTGCAAGCATGTGAATGGTAATATTATAGCTAATTGATTAGCTAGGCTGGTTGTCAATGAAAGTGAAATGGGGTTGAAGAAGACATATATCGGTGGAAACCGCCTAATACTCCACAGTTCAAACAATTAATCTCACATTGGCTTCTTAACTTAGATTAAGTGAATTTATATACCAATTGGATATTTCCACTTAACAGCTTGAAATTTTAAATTGAATAAATGTTCAATTAGTGTATTTTCTACTCCTTTCCCTAAAGTTTTTAACAAATACAATGGAAGTGTTATTTGTTGTCTGAAAATTTGTAATAGCTGATAATATTGATATTGATATTAATATTAGGAATAAAGGTCCATATGACCCCTAAACTTTATGTTCAGGATCAAATTAATCCCTTTTCACCTTTTTAGGTCAATTTACCATAAAACTTTGTGATAAAGGTCAAATTGGCCCCTAAATACTACAATTAGCTTCCTATTTTTTGACAAACTTAAGAAAGACCCCTTACACATTTACATATACTTCCTTAATGTTTTAAATATTTAACAAATTAGTCCATATTTTAGCAAAATAAAAAATATTTAAAATTTAATATTGAAAAAATAATTTACTTAAAAGTTTAATAATATATTATATTAATATATAAATTTAATTATTCACCAATAATATTACTAGTTTTAAAAATTAATTTTTTTAAAATTTTTTTGTTTACTTATAAATTAATTTTATTTTTTAAAATTATACACGACACTCAATTTTATTTATATTTTGAGAATATAAATGCACAATTTAATGTGTATATTAATATATTATTAACTTCTAAAACTTTAAATAATAAACTAACAAAAAAATATAACAATAAACTAAATCAATTATTATTATTATTATTATTATTATTATTATTATTATTATTATTATTATTATTATTATTATTATTATTATTATTATTATTAGTTTT
>CATIWO010605897.1:0-19805 GCA_949673435.1 Macaranga tanarius | reverse complement strand
CTGTTGCTAAGATTGACTCATATCTTGGAAACCTTCTTAATTAAGAATTTCATCTGTATTGTATCCAGCTAGCTGGATATGTATGGCAAACATAATATTTGCTTGATCAAAGAATCTGGTAGGTTAATGATATGCTTGTTTATGCAATATGGCTCAATATCGTGTCTAGAGTTAGAAGAAAGATCAGGATGCTGTTATGCTGAAATTAGATGTATATAGAAGCTCTTATTTGTATAGCTATCACTCCAAGGTTACTAAGTATAAACTTGTCTCCATTTTCTCTTATAAGTAAGAAAGAAGGCGGCCCTTGCAGCTTTGTGGGACAATAATTAATGTTTCTAACGTATCACTGGTTTCTATTTAATCATCTATGGATACATGCTGAAGATTCTGCACTTCATATCATTGATAGGATTTATTTGTCTAGTATCATCAAGTCTTTTGTTGTTATCAAAAATCTTTTGTCCAGCAACTTGTAGCTGCTTTATATGCTGTAATAGACCCTTTTCATTTTGGTTGTAGTTTTCGATGAATGTCATCATCACTCCATGTCAATAATTCATATCTTAGAATTGCAAGGTTTCAGCATAATCATTGGAGCGATCACTGGAGCCTATATTTTAGTTTTGTTGTTTGATAACAACTGGACCTGTTGATGTGGGAACAACTTTAATGTACTAACTATTTCATATAAAGCTCAACAAGTTTTGCAACATGCAAGAACTTGCACTGTTGTGCTTGTAGTTTTCAGAGTCACATATTTTGCCTTATTATGCTCTGTCAACTCGCCTGATTTACTAATTTATCAATTGAAATAACAATTACATTTGTGATTATGCATTTTATAATAAACTTGATTATAGTAATTGTTAATAATTAAATTAACAATTACTTGTTCTGCTTTTCCTTGTTGTTCTGTTATATTTAGGTTTACGATCTTACCCAGTTATTCAGTGCTATTTACTTCAAGAGCTATTCAAACCTCACAAAAATTTAACATATTGAGTGGAATAATAGGTAATTTAATGTATATCTTTTTACTTTAATTACCAGTGAAACATTGGTTTTCTTTTCTTGTGTGAATTCTTTCTTAATTTATCTTAAAAATCAATGCAGGGCCATAACCACTTTTCATGCCATTTTCATAACAGTTATATCTTTGTACTTAGTCTTCTGCTCTGATCTCTATTCTTACCATCATGCTGGTCTTATCACATTTCGAAGTTCTTCATTGTCTACATTTGCATTGGGGGTAAGCTGCTCCAAAATTTTTTCCCCTCCTCAATTTATTGGTCCATATTCGTGCTCTTTTTCTTTGCCCTCTTTGGGTAAAGTCTGACTTAAGAATTGTGAGGTCCTTTGTGATAGTCAAATTGAACTTCTTCATGGATCACAAAGCTAAGAACAAATTTCCTATAATGGATGCAGAGGCTTTTTTTTTTTTTTTTTTTAAAAAAATTAATAATAGTTATCTGTACTCTATTATCTGGTTAACCTTTTTTTTTTTTGGTCTTCTTTACTTTAGTTTGAGGTAAATGACGGGCCAGAAGTCAGATTTGGAAACACTTAAATGCTACATAAATGTCTATATGTGTAAAATTAATAATAGTTATCATAATCAAAATATTGCTATCAATTGGAGAAGAACTTTGGTTTTGCACGATCACTGAAAGGCCTGATTCATTTTTCTTTGTAACTATGGTTTTGTATATGTGTAAAATTATGCCTTTATTGACTATTGTTCCTTAACTATTTTTAAATGATTCTGAAATCATATTTCATATAGTAATTATGCAAAAGAATTATGATTTGTTTTACGTATGAAAGTACATGCCATTAATTATTCTTGCTTGCTAAGCTTGAGCTAGAACTTGTATAAGCAGACAGATTTGTGTGCTCAAAGTGTAGGCATCATTGCATTAACCACTCATTATTTACTTATTTTTGTGCTTACAGGCCCTTCTACATGGTTGTATTGCATGCACATTGAAACATTGCATCGAATGGATTACAGCTTCAGATCTTGATGATGATAATACAAAATCAGTACTGAGCTATTGCTTGTTGTATAAAGTTTCTATTAGATTTACTATATGTTGATATGTTTTTTACAGGTGAACCTTATTGCATTGAAAGGCAACTCAACCTTATTGCATGTGGATGGAATGAGTAAGAATCTGATTGCTAGTTTTTGGGAAGTTCTTTCTGTCAAGGTTGCAGCCTAGAAGACATAAAGCTGCATTTTTGGTAAGTGCCACTTTACTTGCTTTATTATTATTATTTTTTTGTTTTGTATCCTAGTTAGTGTATCATGCATAATAGAGATTCTGATGAACGATGAGCATTGAGTTTATCTATTGCTTTTTAAGGATTTACCTAAGATAATAAAGTAAGAGTGTGTGTTTCCTTGCTTGCTGCTAGTACCAAACCAAAAGCATGCAACAAGTGTCTAGCTAACAAGGAATTAATAGTATGTGTGAGAGGTATTGCTAGGCTTTAAGTTTCCAAAATTCAATATCTGTTTTGAATTTTGGTTAATTAGCTAGTAGGATTTGTTTGTTTTGTATTTGTGTTTGCTTAGTTGTTGTTTTGATTCCCAAAATCTTAGTGTTTCTTCTTTAGTTTGTTTGCTTAACTACGTAGTCCAGTTACATATGGATACATAATTTCTCGCTTTATGAGTTGCCAAGATTGCATGCATAAAAAATATGTTGGTTTGGCCTCTGAAATTAGTCCTATTCTTTTTAATGTGAAATTGAATGATTTTACTAAATGAATTTGTTTGGATGATTTTATTACTAATGCAATTTTATGTTGTTTGACCAGGTTACTTTCGAAGGAGGTTAGTTTGTTGCTTTTGGATATTCAAGAATCTTTTATTATACGACTATTGTTATAAGATATGTTTAGGTATATTGCTATCGTGGAATTTTAGCAATTTGTATTCCTTTTTTAGGGTTGACTAATATAGAGTTATCATGACTTTGGATGGATACATAAACTTTTATTATTGTAATTGTTTTAGTGTTATATATGAAAGAAGATCTATTTTATTGCCTAGTCTTTATTTGTATTCTATATTATCAATAAATCATATGTTGAAGCAAATAACAATTACTTTTATTGATAATTAATTTAGAATAGCAAAGGTAGTTTAGTCACAATTATTTTTAAAATGTGGTCGCAATTAGTAAGAAGTCACATGTGCAGCACTCAAATAGTGAAGGTATATTTGGTCACAATTAAGTTCTGTCCGGTCATTATTATTTTTTATTTGCGACCGTAATATAACCTTTCTCTAAAAGTCATTTGCGACCAATTTTTCCAGTCGCAAGAGACTTTTTACGGCGCAGCCAATTGCGATCGTATGCAACCGGATTTTTTTGGTCGCTAATAATTTTTAGTGACCTTATTTTCCCTTTGCTAATGAACATTTTTCTTGTAGTGTTATTTATATAAAATTATGTTTCAAAAATTAATTGTAAATTAAATTGAAACCAAAATAAAAATATTTTATGCATTGTCTAATGAATAAATTAATTAATTTTTATATTTAATATTTATCTAAATAGCAACGGTATAGAAACAAAATTTCCGTTTCTAAAATTAGAAACGGAAATTTCCATTTCCATTTATGACCAAGTAGGATTTCTATTTGAAGTTTAGAAATGGAATTTCCATTTCAATTTTTATGTAAATAGAAAGGGAAATTCTATTTCTAAATTAGAAACAGAAAATTCCGTTGCTAATTTAGAAACGGAATTTTCCGTTTCTAATTTAGCAACGGAAAATTCCGTTTCTAATTTAGAAGCGGAATTAGAAACAAAAATTCCGTTTCTAATTTAGTCCGTCGCTATTTAGCAACGGATATAATGTGGCGCTCATTAGGAGTTTAGAAACGGAATTTCTGTATCTATTCCATTTCTAAATTTTAGAAACGGACTAAGTCCGTCACTAATTTTTGAAACGGAATGAGAAAATCCGTCGCTACACGTTAGCAACGAGCATTTTTGAAACGGAAAATTTTGTTTCTATTTCGTCGCTATTTACGAATAGCTACGGAATTAGAAACGGATTTGGCCATTTCTATTCTGCTTTTTTCTTGTAGTGAACGAATGGTTTACCATTTAGTCATGAAATTAAGGTAAGGGTTCAATCTCCCACTCCTTAATTTTCCTTAAAAGAATTTTAATATAAAAAATCATGTTAAAAAAAAAATCATAAGAAAAAAAGAAAGCAAATAATTGAACTTTTTTTTTTTTTTTGAACAGGAATAATTGAATTTAATTGATTTTTGTGTATTTTACAGCTGGTGAACCATGGAGTGCCAGACAGCGTGATTATTATTTTGAACAGAAATAATTATTCCGACATAGTTTGAAGGTGCATTGAAGGGAATTGCTGATTTCTTCGAACTGACGGAGGTGGAAGAGAAGAGACGGTACAAGAAAAAGAGTCCAACAGATAAGATAATATGGGAACAAAATTTGCATGCTGGCCAAAATAGGGAATATCTCAAGATTGTAGCACATCCCCAGTTCTACTGTCCTGATAAGCCCATTGGCTTTAGATACAAGAGAATTTTTTTTTTCTCTTTTAATGCTGAAAATGGATCAGATATACATATATAGGTAATATTAAGTCAAAATCAATCCAAAGCACAACATCGTCTTCCTCCGATTTTAAATTAAATAGATACCACTAAAAAAAATTTAAGATATAGTGATAGGCTAGGAAGATAAGTTTTATTTTGTTGTCTCTATAATGATTTTAAATAAAAAAAAATAGATAACAAGTTTTTATTTTGTTGTCTTTATTGAGATATGAGACTTAAATCCCACATTGTTAGTAAGTAAATAAGAACTTTATACTTCTCTTTATAAATTGCTACAACTTGAAAATTATGAAGTTTTTTTTCAAATCTTAAAAGTTGAAATTTTAGATAAATATTATATTAAAATTGAAAGTAGTTAAAATTCAAAATTTTTATATTACAATTCAAATTTTTAGATAATATATAAATAATTAGATTTGAAAATAATTTAATTTTATCTCCATAAGCAAATAAATTTGTCTTCATAAATTAATATATAAAGAAACAACAATATTATTTTGTCTCTATAAATCTTTATATCTTATAGAGACAAAAGCTGAAGTGACAAAAATAGAAACGAAATAAAATTGTCTCTATAAACTATAGAGACAAATTTTATTATTTATAGAGACAATTATTATAGTCTCTACAAATTAGTTTTTTTTGTAGTGACCCTGACCTGTGAAGCGGATAGATAGACTGAGAGAAGGAATGAATAATAAACATTGTGTGATTAGACATAGAGCAAGTTGGTTTCATGTACCACCGAGTGCGATATATTTTTTGGGTGCATTTTATATTTCGTGTAAAAAATAACTTTATATATATATATATATATATATATATATATATATATATATATCATTTAGTTTCAATCCTAATTATTTTTTTACTTGTGATTTTAACCATAACAAATTGATATTTTATATTTTAAACCGTTAACAAATAGAGTTAAATCGTGTAACGTTGTTCAAAATGATGATAAATATTTTAGTCATATTACTTTTTAAAGAAAAATAAAAAAATATCTCTATAGTTTTATATTAGGATTTGTGCTTTATTTGTATAACAAATTAGTACCATATTTTACCATATCAAAAAAATAACATATTTATTTTTTTATTTATAATAACAAATATGAAAAGTTTTTTATAGATGATTTTTTAGTGATTCAATCATTTTTTTTTAATTTTTATATAATTTTATAAGAATATAATATGTATATATATATGATCAATTTAAAAATTTTATGTTGTTAATGAAATATTAATAATTTTAAAGTAAATAATAATTAATATTCAACTTTTAGAATTTTATGTATTTTTAATTTAATTAATTTAAAATTTATATTATTAATAAATTTATAATAGTTAAAATTTAATTTTGTAGAATAGAAAAAAATTTAAAAATTATAGCTTCATAATTATAACATTGACACCACACTCATAGACACACATATTTTGTTAGAAACTTATGTTAATGCATTATTAATAATTTTACAATAATTAATATATTTTTAAAAGTGTCTCTCTCTCTAAATATATTAAGAAATCATTTATATTTTTTCATATTTATTATTATAAATAAATTACTTAATTTGTTATTTTATTTATATTATAAAATAGGATATTGATTTGTTATAAAAATAAACCAAAAGTTAGAATATAAAACCACAAAGATAGTTTTTATTTTTCTCACAAAAGTGATATGACTAAGTGTCGGGTCCATATTTGAATATTTAATAATATATTTAAATAGGACTAAATTATATATAAAATAAATTTAAATAAAGAATTTAATTAAAAAAATTTATTTGAGGGATTAAATGAAGAATATGACCTTAACCGTCATATATATATATATATATATATATATATAAGAATTTGCCACGTGTTGGGCCAAGCACTTGGCAGCGGTGCTTGGCCATGCAATGAAATATTTTGATATTAGTTTGGTAATGGTACCAAACAGATTGAAAAAAAAAAAAAACAGAGCAACAGTGATAATCTTATATTATATGCGGAGGGAGAAGAGCTAATCAGTGAGTGGGCTCTTCTTTTTATTTTATTTTATTTTTTTGAATTGAGTTTATGTTGAATTTATATCTATAGTGATAATCTTATATTATATGCGGTGAGTATTTTTTTTATATAGTATTATATGAAATAATATAATGATAGAAATTTATATATATTTTTTTATGAAGCTTGAATTACCCAATTATTATTAAATGGTATCAATTTTAAATTCAAGTTTTAAGATACAATTGTCTAAGTTTTTATATATATTTATCTATTTATTTATTTATTTACTTAATTATTTATTTATATATTTAAGTACTTATTTATTTATTTATATGTGTGCTTGGAAACTTAATTTCCTAGGTTATGGTTCTAAAGCAATATGGGCCATTATGTAGATAAATCTACGATGCATGAGATTGTATGTTATTGAGAATACTATTTAGAATTTGTTCCATAAGAATTTGAGGGACACAATAATATTCATGTAGGAATATATATATATATACACTCATAACCTCCTTAAAAATTAATAATTCATAGATATTAATAACCTAATTTACATATTTTATAATAATAATAATAATAATAATAATAATAATAATAATAATAATAAATAAATAAATATAACAATATATATATAGGGTATTGATTGATATATTTATATATATTAAAAATGCGATTATTAAGTGAGTATATGTACATTAAAAGAAAAAGGGTTGCATAAGACCGTACCCGAGGTACGGCAAAATTCAGTGAGACGTCAGACTGTGTCCGGGACATAACTACTCACGTAAAATTATTAATTCTTGTATCTGGGATACAGAATTAAGAGATTTATGATTATTGTCTTTGGGACAGCGCTCGAGATTATAAAAACCTTTGGGGTTAATCCGAGTGGTTTATTTATGTCGGTATGCATACCTGATTGAACCTTTAATGTGTTGATTGGTACCCACCACATTGATAGCAACCTAATATATATTAAATATAAATATATTGTTCAAATAAATTAATTTGTGATCTGATTATATGTCATTAAAATGATTCGATTGTGATACAATATACATGTTTGGAATGTATATAATTTAAAAATTATTTTTCTTTAATTATTATTATTTATATTACTTGCTTAATTAATTACCGGAAGTGTCTATGTAGTCTACTCACTGGGTATTTTCTACGAAAATACTCACCACTCCCTTTGTAAAATCTGTTTTCCTTTCAGCTTAGTCGCCTGTAAATAGTTGTACAGTACAATGGCAATACGCTGGGTTTTCCAGACGCTAGACATTCAGGAAGAGGAGACTGAGATTATCTATTATATTCGTCACGACTCGGATGCGGTTTTATCATTCCAGGTGACCACAGAGCCGATAGCGTTATGATACAGAACTCACACTTGGAGGTTTGAAGTTGAGAATGGATATATAACTGTTATCATCATTTTCCACGTGACCGACCCCGATGTTCAAGTCACTTTATCTTAAATTTAGCCACTTTCTTGGATGTGTGTTTAGGATGATAGCTGCTATTTTGGGTATACATATGTATGGGCAGATCATCCTAGGGGTAGTTAGGCTACCACCCTTAGGGCTTTTTGGGCTATTTTGATATTTTGGTGCATTATTTGTATATTTTCGATAACTCTCTCCCTGTATCTTCCCTCTTTGCTTAACAATATTTATGTATATTATTATGTTTTCTTGCCATTTGATATTGTTATCTAAATGTTGGTTGATGTATTTATATAGTTATCATAACTGTGAGTTTTGAATGGTTAGAAAATAAGTTGTTAACCCCAAAAATACATGTTTGGATGTCTCAGAGTGATTATGTATTCTAGAAGTGATACTTCACTATGCTGACACTCTGAACGTGATAGACTATCCTTGAATCTAATTTATATGGGTGCCAGTGGGGAGGAGTGTCATAATTTTTGGTATCAGAGCCTAGGTTTTGAAAGCTTAGGTTGTGAAGAGTCTAGATATAAAATGTTATAGATTATTAAGATAAGAATATTATTAATTTTGAAACCCTAATCACTATAAATAGTGCTATCTATAACCTTTGAGCTTAAGTTATGAAATTTGAGAATTTTAATGGTACTTATGTAATGAATAAAAGGAAAGGATTGATGATGTTATACTTGGAGATTTAAAAGTACTTAACAGATTAATTTTGAATTGCAGGAAGTTAAATAATGGCAAGAACTAGAGGAGGTGGTATAGGCACTCAAGGTAGACCGAGAGGCCGAGGTGCCCAACTGGGTAGAATGGATATAGTAGAGAGGGGTGAGGTTGGAATCAAAATGGGAATGCCCCGCAAAATGAAACTCCATCTGAAGCCTCTGTTAGCAATGAAAGAAGTGATGGACGTGCATGTGGTACAGAGAGTGAACAGGGTAGCTCAATGTCGAGAACGACGATATTAAATTTCAATGTGCCGAGGCGAGCACAAAATGGACCACAACCACCACCGATGTATGAAAACATAGCTAACCCAGTACCACAAATGATGTATATGGATGCTGTCGAATTAGCACAAACTATGGCCACGACATTGGCCAAAAGAGATAAAGAAAAGTATAAAAAGCCTGGAGACGTGATTGAGCACGCAAAGAAGTGTAGAGCGTATGATTTTTATGGCACGTTGGATCCAGGTCAGGCCGATAAATGGATCAATACCATAGAGAAGGCTTTTACGACCCTGCAGCCTAGCAATGAAGAAAAGATGAGCAACGTATATAGTTTGATGTTCGATAAAGCTGATGATTGGCTGACTCGAATTTAAAATCTCTACGGGGAGGCTTTGAACTAGCAAGTGTTCCAGGAAGAGTTTCACAGAGAATACCTAACGGAGAGTTATCGAAAAAAGAAGATGGTTGCGTTCATAAATCTATTGTAAGGATCAATGACTGTGAGAGAGTACATTGATAAATTTAAGGATTTATAAAAATATGCTAGGGATATTTATCCTACTGAAGAGAGGAAGAGTGAGAAGTTCAAGGAAGGTTTGCATATATCCTTGGGAGGAAAGCTGAACCTGTATACTGGAACTACATTCCGAGGCTGGGTCAAGAAAGCAATGGAGCAGAAAAAGTTAGATAAAGAATTTGAAGCTTCGACTCAGACCCGGTGAAATCAGTAGCCCGAGTTATCACGACAACTCTAGAGAAGGAATGAGGAATGACGATCACGATTCTTTCTTTATTCCAGAAGTAATGTGAGGTCATGAGGTGGAAATCGACCCCAGGGAAGTCAGGCATCAGTTAGACCACCAGCGAGACTGTCAGGACAAATGAATGCTGGATATAGCATGCAGGGAAGAGACACATTGCCTTGGTGCAATATATGTAGGAAGAATCATTTAGGAAGGTGTGGCCAGTTGGAGGTTAGATGCTTCCGGTGTAATAAGATCGGACATTATGCCAGGAGCTGCATGAAAGTACAATTAGGAGAACCATCAGTGCAAGCATCGTATGCTACTCGTAGTGAGTGAGGTGGAAGATCAACCAAGGTAGGAAGGCCTACAAATACAACCAGAGAAAGAAATAAAATAGTACAACCTCAACAAAATCAACCAGGAGAGTCGAGCGCTGCAGCAAGCGGTGCGCAGCAGGTGAGGATTTATACTGTCACTGAGAAGGAGGCAGAAAAGTCCTCGGATGTGATAGCGGGCAAGGCTTATATCAATGGTAAGTTAGCATGTATATTAATTGACCCCGGTGCTATATATTCGTTCAGTTCAACAACTTTCATGATGCATGATAAAATTAAAATGAATGACTTGAATAAACCTGTAGTTGTGAGCATGCCTATGGGTATGAGTATTGTATGTGAGAATGTATATAGGAATGTTTTGGTAGAAATTAATGGGGGTATAATGAAATGAAATTTCATACCCCTGCACCTTGATGAGTTTGATGCAATACTCAAGATGGATGGGTTGAGCCATTACCGAGTAAATGTGAATTGCTTCGCTAGGCAAGTAAAGTTGGAAGGAAAAGATGGAGGAAAGATAATATTTATTGGAGAAGATAGGAAGACTACTATTAAGATAATTTCAATAATAAAAGTCGAGAAATATCTTAGAAAGGGGTATGAAGCTTATCTAGCTTCAGTAGTAGAGAAAAGAAAGGAAGGTGCGAAATTGAAGGAGCTACTGGTGGTACACAAGTTAGAGGACATGTTTCCTGATGATTTACCAGGATTACCACCAGAATGAGAGATTGAGTTTGAGATCGAACTTATGCCTGGAATAGCTCCTATATCGCAAGCACCGTATAGGATGGCTCCAGTAGAATTGAAGGAATTGAAGGTGCAGTTACAAGAACTACTAGATAAATTATTCATTCGACCAAGCTTTTCACCTTGGGGTGCACCTGTGTTATTTATCAAGAAGAAAGATGGATCTTTTCGACTGTGTATAGACTATAGACAGCTGAACAAGATTACAATCCGGAATAAATATCCTTTACCTAGGATTGAAGACTTATTTGACCAACTGCAAGGAGCGAAAGTGTTCTCAAAAATTGACTTGCACTCTGGTTATCATCAGTTGAGGATTAAGGAATCTGATGTATCAAAGACTGTATTTAGAACGAGATATGGGCACTACGAGTTTCCAGTAGTGCCATTCGGACTCACGAATGCACCAGCAGCATTCATGGATTTAATGAATCATGTATTCAAACTATATATGGATAAGTTCGTGATTATGTTTATTGACGATATTATGTTGTACTCAAAGTCAAAGGAGGAACACGAGTAACATCTGAGGATGATATTAGGGATTTTGAGAGCTAAACAATTATATGCAAAGTTTAGCAAATGCAAATTCTGGTTGGATAAGGTTGCATTTCTTAGGCACATGATATTAGCTAAAGGAGTATACATGGACCCTAGTAAAATCGCCGCGATTGTTAATTGGGAACCACCAAGGAAGGTAACGGAAATATGAAGTTTTCTAGGTTTAGCGGGCTACTATCAACAATTCGTGCAGGATTTCTCAATTATTGCATCACCATTGACGAAATTATTAAGAAAGAATATGAAGTTCATGTGGAGTCCGAAATGTCAAAAAAGTTTTGAAATCTTAAAGGAGAAATTGGTTAATGCGCCAATATTAAGGCTACTAGTTGAAGGAGATCACTATGTGGTATATAGTGATGCTTCAAAGTAAGGACTTGGTTATGTATTGATG
Source organism: Macaranga tanarius (assembly GCA_949673435.1). Taxonomy (NCBI): domain Eukaryota; kingdom Viridiplantae; phylum Streptophyta; class Magnoliopsida; order Malpighiales; family Euphorbiaceae; genus Macaranga; species Macaranga tanarius. Next base: position 7,985 of record CATIWO010605897.1, on the reverse strand, counting down.
CATAATGGAAAAGTTATAGCGTATACGTCAAGGCAACTAAGACCACATGAACAGAACTATCCCACACATGATCTAGAATTAGCGGCAGTGGTGTTCGCATTAAAGATGTAGAGACATTACTTGTACGGAGTCACTTATTAGATATTCACATATCACAAAAGTCTGAAGTACATTTTAACTCAGAAGGAGTTAAATTTGAGATAAAAAAACATGGGTGGAGCTATTGAAGGATTATGATTGTACGATCGAGTATCACCCAGGAAAAGCAAACGTGGTAGCTGACATGCTAAGCCAAAAATTGAGTGAAAATTTATATCATATCTATACAACAATGATGCCGTTGTTAATCGAATTGCGAAAGCTAAACGTTGAACTTGCAATGGATGCTTCTAGTGGGGTTTTGGCCACCTTGAAGGTAAATCCGATGTTATTAGAAAAGATAGCAGTAACTCAACAAGTGGATGAGGAAACAGAGAAACTACATGAAAATGCAAAAAGTGAAAAAATAAAAGGATTAAAGTGTACTAAGAATGGAGTTTGGAAATTTAAAAACAGACGTGCCGAATATAAGCGAACTGCGATGAGAAATTATGGAGGAAGCTCATTATTCAGCATACGCTATGCATCCAGGAAGCACAAAAATGTATAGGATGCTGAAAGAAAATTATTGGTGGAAAGGATAAAAAGTGATATAGTGGAGTTTGTATTCAAGTGTTTAACGTGTCAGCAAGTGAAATCTGAACATAAACATCCCGCAGGATTATTACAATCTTTGCCAATTCCTGAGTGGAATTGGGAACACATCACTATAGATTTCATAGTGGGACTACCGAAGACGCAACTAGGACATAATACTGTATGGGTAATCGTGGATCGGTTAACGAAGTCAGCACATTTTTTACCAGTCAAAGTCAGCTACAATTTGAATAAATTGGTCGAGCTTTACGTGAAAAAGATTATGAGACTTCATGGAGCCCCATTATCAATCGTATCAGATCACGACCCCAGATTTACTTTACAATTTTGGCTGAGTCTGCAAGAAGCGTTGGGTACTAAATTGAAATTTAGTACAGTTTTTCACCCTCAAATGGACGGTCAATCCGAACGCACCATACAAATTTTGGAAGATATGCTTAGTGCTAATGCGTTGGAGTTTGGGGGCAACTGGGATAAGCAAATACCGTTGATAGAATTTGCTTATAATAACAACTACCAGAGTAGTATTGATATGGCTCCGTTCAAATCGCTTTATGGAAGGAAGTGTAGAACCCCCATTTGTTGGGAGGAAACTGGAGAAAGAAAGTTATTAGGCCCAGAATTGGTGCAAATAACTACAAAAAATCTTCGAATTGTTCGAGCGAATATGAAAGCGGCTCAGGATAGACAGAAAAGCTATGCCAACTTGAAGCGAGCTGATATTGAATACAATGTGGGAGAAAAGGTATTTCTAAAGATATCTCCATGAAAGGGTATACTGAGGTTCGGCAGACACGGCAAATTAAGTCCGAGATTTATAGGGCCCTATGAAGTAATCGAGCGTGTTGGGCCAGTAGCTTATCGACTGGCTCTACCCCCAAACTTGTCAGGGATTCATGATGTCTTCCACGTATCAATGTTAAGGAGATACAGAAGTGACCCTTCACACGTACTACGAGAACAACCCGTGGAATTAAAAGAAAATCTGAGCTACAAGGAAGAACCGGTGTCGATCATCGCCAAAGATCAAAAGAAACTGCGCAACAAGGTTGTTCCGCTAGTTAAAGTACTATGGAAAAATCATCCTCGTGAAGAAGCTACGTGTGAACGAGATGAGGATATGAGACATCGGTACCCACAATTATTTTTTTATGATTAAGTTATGTTTATTTGCGCCCCAAATTTCGAGGACGAAATTTTTTAAGTGGGGAAGAATTGTCGGGTCCATGTCTGAATATTTAATAATATATTTAAGTATGACTAAATTGTATATAAAATAAGTTTGAATAAAGGATTTAATTAAAAAAAATTATTTAAGGGACTAAATGAAGAATCTGGCCTTAACCGCCATATATATATATATATTATATAAAAAGAATTTACCATGTGTTGGGCCAAGCACCGGCACTGGGCATGCAATGAAAGATTTTGATAATAATTTGATACCAGATTGAAAAAAAAAAAAAAAGAAGCAGCGCAACGCAGGGAAGCGGAGAAGAGCTAATCAGTGAGTGGGCTCTTTTTTTTTTTTTTTTTGAATTGAGTTTATGTTGAATTTATATCTACAGTGATAATCTTATATTATATATAGTGAGTACTTTTTTTATATAGTATTATATGAAATAATATAATGATAGAAATTTATATATATATTTTGATGAAGCTTGAATTACCCAATTATTATTAAATGGTATCAATTTTAAATTCAAGTTTTAAGATACAATTGTCTGAGTTTCTATATATATTTATCTATTTATTTATTTATTTATTTACTAAATTATTTATTTATATATTTAAGTACTTATTTATTTATTTATATGTGTGCTTGGAAACTTAATTTCCTAGGTTATGGTTCTAAAGCAATATGGGCCATTATGTAGATAAATCTACGATGCATGAGATTGCATGTTATTGAGAATGCTATTTAGAATTTGTTCCATAAGAATTTGAGGGACACAATAATATTCATGTAGGAATAATATATATATATATATATATATATATATATAACCTCCTTAAAAATTAATAATTCATAGATATTAATAACCTAATTTACATATTTTATAATAATAATAATAATATTAATAATAGGGATAATAATATTTCCAGTCCTATAAGTTGCACCGATTTTCCAATTTAGTCCTATAACCGTAATTGTTTACAATTGAGTCCTAGAAGTTTAAAAAAAATTTCACGTTAGTCCTATAGTGTTATATCTAACGAAACTCGTACACGTGGCTTGATTTATGCAGATGTGGAGGACTAACGGTGTACGAGTTCCGTTAGAAAAAAATACTATAGGACTAACGTAAATTTTTTTAAAAGCTTATAGGACTCAATTATAAAAAATTAAGGTTATAGGACTAAATTGGAAAATCGGTGCAACTTATAGGACTCAATTTGCTGTTATCCCTTAATAATATTAATAATAAATAAATAAATATAACAATATATATATAGGGTATTGATTGATATATTTATATATATTAAAAATGCGATTATTAAGTGAGTATATGTACATTAAAAGAAAAAGGATTGCAGTAAGACCGTACCCGGAGTACTACAGGGTTCGGTGAGATATCAAACTGTGTCCGGGACATAACTACTCACGTAAAATTATTAATTCTTGTATCTGGGATACAGAATTAAGAGATTTATGATTACTGTATTTGGGACAGCGCTCGAGATTATAAAAATTTTTGGGGTTAATCTGAGTGGTTTATTTATGTCGGTATGCATACCTGATTGAACCTTCAATGTGCTGATTGGTACCCACCACATTGATAGCAATCTAATATATATTAAATATAAATATACTATTCAAATAAATTAATTTGTGATCTGATTATATGTCATTAAAATAATTCGATTGTGATATAATATACATGTTTGGAATGTATATGATTTAAGAATTATTTTTATTTAATTATTATTATTTATGTTACTTGCTTAATTAATTACCGGAAGTGTCTATTTAGTCTGCTCACTGGGTATTTTCTACAAAAATACTCACCACTCCCTTTGTAAAATCTATTTTCCTTTCAGCTTAGTCGCCTGTAAATAGTTGTACAGTACAATGGCAATATGCTGGGTTTCCCAGATGATAGACGTTCAGGAAGGGGAGACTGAGATTATCTATTATATTCGCCACAAACCGGATGCAGTTTTATCGTTCCAGGTGACCACAGAGCCGATAACGTTATGATACAGAACCCGCACTCGAAGGTTTGAAGTTGAGGATGGATATATAACTATTATCGTCGTTTTCCATGTGACCGACCCCGATGTTCAAGTCACTTTATCTTGGATTTAGCCACTTTCTTGGATGTGTATTTAGGATGATAGTTGTTATTTTGTGTATACATATATATAGGCAGATCATCCTAGGGGTAGTTAGGGTACCACCCTTAGGGCTTTTTGGGCTATTTTGATATTTTGGTGTATTATTTATATATTTTCGATAGCTCTCTCCCTGTATCTTCCCTCTCTGCTGAAAAATATTTATGTATATTATTATGCTTTCTTGCCATTTGATGTTGTTATCTAAATGTTGGTTGATGTATTTATATAGTTATCATAACTGTGAGTTTTGAATGGTTAGCAAATAAGTTGTTAACCCCCAAAATACATGTTTGGATGAGCCAGAGTGATTATGTATTCTAGAAGTGATGCTTCACCACGCTGACACTCTGCACGTGATAGACTATCCTCGAATCTAATTTATATGGGTGCCAATAGGGAGGAATGTCACACTAAGATACCTTTTGCCACATCATCATTTTTAACGGCGTTAGACGATTTGACTCTATTTGCTAATAGTTTGAAGCACAGGGTATCAATTTATTAGGTTAAAACCACGGGTCAATAATTGATTGAGATTGAAACCATATAATACTTTTTTGTACTTTTCTTTAACTTAAATTGCATCTAATTGAACTTTTGTCGCATGCTTAATCAATGTTTTTATTTAATTTTGTTATATGAAACTAGTTTTGGTATCGAATACTTATAAAAATTTTGGTTAATTTGGATCAAATTGGGTAAATTCTATTGAGAGTAACATTTTTTTAACATCTGTTTTTTCATATATAAGATTTAAATTTAATATCTTAATTAAAAAAATTAAATTTTTATTACTTAAACTACCAATATTTGGTACTTAATCGTCAAATTAGCGTGAGTTAGAATTTTTTTCAAATTAACTATAACCCCGATGGAGATTCTACACCGAAGGTGGTAGGCTAAAGTGGCACTTCATCCTCTAAACTATTATTAAAGGTGCAATTAACCACAAAATTATTTTTTTATGATATTTAACCCAAACGTCCAAAATTGGGCAATTAACTCTAAATTTAAAAAAGTGAATTACACACATTATAGAAAGTGATATATATAGAATGAAAATAGAAAAATTTTTTCCTCTTTATCCCTAAAATCAAATTTCATCTTAATTAAAAAAAATACTCCCCACCACCACCATCTTCTAACACCAACACCACCACGACCTCCACCATCCAACACCAACACTACCACGACCTCCACCATCCAACACCAACACCACCACGACCTCCACCATCCAACACCAACACCACCACCATTACTACTCAACACCACCATGTCAACACCACCACCTGCACCATGATTATCAATCACCATCGTCACCATCTGCATCAATTAACACACAACATCATCACACCATTGTCATAATAACACCACCAAACATAGCCACCTAGCACCATCCACCACTATCAATAACTATTATGATCAGCACTGCCACCATCTATCACCATCACCCATCAACAGTGCCCACTGCCAAAATCAAAAAAAGAATTTCTCACTGGCCCAACATTACCATCACCGCCACCACTACTCAACACCACCAACAAAATTAGTTCTACTACTATCATCAATAAACCCATCAACAAAATCAATAATAAAAAGACATATAAAATCAATATCTATGTAGTTTCTTAAAATAGAACACCACAGCTTTCGATAGCCTTTATAGCCTTTGATAGCCTCTTTATCCATTTTTACTGTTCATCATCTTCTTTATTCTTATCTTCAAGATCTGGGTGGTTTTTGGTCCTTCTAGGACCAAAAATCACCCAACTCCTTTAATTTGCTTGTGCTATTGTTATTTCTGCTTCGTTTTATTGTTGTCTTGCTAGGGTTTCTTTCACCTAACCTCTTTGTAATGAGTTTTGTGCATCTAGTTTTCAAACTCACATCTGTACAAGGATGCTTTCTTCAAGTTTGATCTCATCCAAAGGCAGTCACAGACTCAGTTTATTTTAGTTTTGTGCAGCTGGGTTTCATGCACAAATTTAGCTATGGGCATCAGGCCACTGGCTGCAACATCTTCATATATATCGTCCATTTATTTTCTGCGTATCTGCCAGCACTGGTGGAGTAGTGTTTTTGGTTGCCAGTTTGTGGGTCATTTAGTGTTTTATTTTATTACAGTGTTTGTTTATTTGTTTTTACAGGTTGCAATTTTTAGGGTCTCTCAGTTAGTCAGTTTGTTTGTTTATTTTACTTATTAGTTTGTATTATATTAGTAGTGTTTGTTTATTTTGTAGTTAAAAGCTCCTCTTCCATCCTTAGTCAGTTATTGATTTTCTTCCATTTAGCAGAGGAAGATTTGCAATCTAACTAAATGTAGTCTTCTATTTGGAGACCCCTAATTTGATAGGGAGTTGTTTGCTACTGTAAGTCCTTCTAGATATCTAGCAACAGGAGAGAATCCTACATTGCTACTCTGTAGTAATTTATTCTCCAGGTCGTTGTGTGCTCCTCTTCAATGAATGCAATATTCATTATGATAAAAAAAATAATTCTACATGAAATCAATAATAATATCAACAATAGAAAAATAAAATTACCCAATTAATAATTGCACAAGGCTCAGAATTCAACAATTACAAATATTAATAATCTAATCACCACCTACCACCACCATTTAACTAGATTTACCCATTAATGATAATTAAGGGCAATGTTAATTATATCTTAAGGCTAATGTTAATTAAGAAACGGAAGAAGAAAAGAAGTAGCAATAATAGATCATCATTTATGGAGGTGGGTAAAGACAGTGCTGGTGAAGGTGGATCGATGGTAGTATTGGTTGAGATAGGTGGTAACAACATAGGAGGTGGTGGGTAAAAGGCAAAGGCAACGTTGATAGAGTGGGCGAAGGCACAACATGAGAGGTGGTAGGTGAAAATAGAAAAAGAAGTAGCAGTAGCAACATGAGTAGAGGCGATGTTGAAGAAGGTGGCGAAAGTAACATCAATTGAGATGGTTGAAGGCAGTGTGGGAGGCGACGACAGCTAGGAAGGTAGCGTTAATGTTGGAAGTGATGGGAGTTTCTAAAGAATGAAAAGAATAGGTTTTGTGTTTATTTTTTAAAAAATTATTTTTGTAAATGACAAAATTATTTTTTTTGTTATTTAAGAGAGTGTAATCCACTCTTCATATTTTAATGAAAAATTGGGGTCATTTATCCTACTTTAGATCTTTAGGGTTAAATAGTTCAAAAAATTAATTTTAGAGCTAATTACACTTTAAATGATAGTTTAGGGGTGAATTGCCACTTTAGCAGAAGTTGGTAGCATGAAGGGAAAAAGGGTTTCCACTAATGTTATAATAAGGTTTGCTTTTATGGGGAGACATTTATACTTGTATAAGACTAATCTAAACTCGGTTGAATTTTTTTCAGCATATTTAGTTGGGTTTATTGTACTTAATTTTTATGTTGGTATTGCAATGACGTGGTTGAAATTTTCTAAAGGACAACTGTGACAAGAAAAATATGTCGCGATTCGTGTAAAATTATATATTTTTTTTATATTTTTTTTTATTATCATCAAAATATGGGGAACAAATAACTAATTTCACGTAGATTGTGATGCTTAACGTGGCTCGCAACATAAATCATTTTTATTTCTAAATTAAATATAGGTCTACAAATATTCCGGGATAAAAAAAAAACAGCTTATATATTAATGTACTAAAAAGAATTAATATCATGATAGTTAAAAGAAAAAACTGGTTTCATGTGAGTCCAAAGAAAGCTGTCACAAGCAAAGAACTTTTGGAGTGAGCATGAAATTGGTTGGGTAAGAATATGATTGAAAGTGATGTAAAATTTGTACGTTTTGATTCATATGAATTGTTGACTTAATTAGTAGGATACTCCTTAGATTTGTGATTAATTAATAATCTTTAATAATTAAAATGTAAAATAAGAATAATATTATGATTACAAGTCATTTTAAAATGATAAA
>CATIWO010605866.1:0-17607 GCA_949673435.1 Macaranga tanarius | reverse complement strand
TGGCTATGTACTCGGCCTCTGTAGTGGAATCAGCAGTGATACTTTGCTTAGAACTCTTCCAGCTCACTGTACCTTCATTAAAGTTGAAGACAAACCTTGAGATAGACTTTCTATCATCCACAACCGACTGGAAGTCAGAATCTGTAAAGCTCATAAGCTGTAAGTTACCTCCTCCATAAGTCAAGACTAAATCCTTAGTCCTTCTCAAGTACTTAAGGATAGCCTTAACTGCCACCCAGTGCTCCAAGCTTGGGTTAGATTGAAACCTGCTAGTCACACTAATAGCATAGGCAATATCCATCCTAGTACACAACATAGCATACATTAGGCTTCCTAAAGTCGAAGCATAAGAAACCTTAGTCATCTCTGCCATTTCCTTAGATGTTTTGGATGACATCGTCTTGGAAAGGTGAATACCATGCCTAAATGGTAATAATCTCCTTTTGGAATTAAGCATGTTGAACCTCTTCAACACCTTTTCCAAGTAAAGACTTTGAGATAAGCCTATCATTCTCTTCGATCTATCTCTATAGACTCGAATCCCGAGAATATAGGTAGCATCTCCTAAGTCTTTCATTAAAATGGTCTTAGCCAGCCATACTTTCACAGAAGTCATCATACCGACATCATTCCCAATAAGAAGTATGTCATCAACATACAAGACTATGAAAGTGAGTTGGCTCCCACTAACCTTCTTGTAAACACATGGCTCATCCTTATTCTTAATGAAACTATAAGAACAGATAGCCTCATCGAAACGATGATTCCAACTCCTCGAAGCTTGGTTTAGACTGTAGATATATCTATGAAGCTTGCACACTTTTTAGCTTTCTTCGAATTCAAAACCCTTGGGTTGCTCCATGAAAATATCTTCCTCAACATAATCGTTAAGAAAGGCAGTTTTGACATCCATATGCCAAACCTTATAATTATAGTGTACGGCAATAGCGAGAAGAATCCGAATATATTTTAGTATGGCTACCGGCAAGAAGGTCTCCTCATAGTCAGCTCCTTGCCTTTGGTGAAACCCTTTCGCTACAAGCCTAACTTTGAAGGTCTCTACATTCCCATCTGTACTAATCTTTCTCTTGAAGATCCATTTACTCCCAATAGGTATAACACCTTCAGGAGGATCAATAAATGTCCAGACTTGGTTTGCATACATAAAATCCATCTCAGTTCTCATTGCCTCAAGCCATCTTAAAGAATCTTTATTACATAAAGCTTCTTCATACGTAGTAGGATCATCAACATTAATGCTTTCTTCATAAACATGCAACTCTTGCATATCATAAAGAAAACTGTATCTCTCCAAAGGACGAGATACCCTACTAGTCCTTCTAGGAGTTGGTATGATGACATTCTCAATTAGAATAGGCTTCTCGGGTTGATCAAAGTCCATTTGATCAATTTGTTGAGCTTCTTTATATGACTCTTTATCTAATATTATCTTCTTTCCTTTACTACCTTCCTTAAGAAACTGGTTCTCAAGAAATATGGCATCTCTGCTTACAACAATAACTTGTTCAGCAGGAAGATAAAAGCAATACCCTAAATTATCTTTAAGATATCCAACAAACCTTCCTTTAATCGATTTCACAGCCAACTTGTCCGATTTCAGCTTTTTGATAAAAGCTGGACATCCCCAAATCTTAACATGTTTAAGATTTGGTGCCTTACCGTTCCATATCTCATATGGCGTGGTAGGAATAGACTTAGATGGCACACGATTAAAGATATAGCAGGCTGTTTAGAGTGCGAAATCCCAAACTAATATAGGAAGATCGGTGTAGCTCATCATAGATTATACCATATCCAATAGGGTACGGTTATGCCTCTCGGATACACCATTCAACTATGGTGTTCCAGGTGGTGTGAGCTGTGATACAATGCCATATTCCCTAAGGAACTTTTTAAGCTCAGTACTTAAGTATTCACCTCCTTAATCCGATCGAAGAGTTTTAATACTCTTCCCGATTTGGTTTTCTACTCGGGCCTTGAACTCCTTGAACTTTTCAAAGGATTTGCTCTTGTTATTTATAAGAAACAAGTGCCCATACCTTGATAGATTATATATAAAGGTAATAAAATAATAGAAACCACCTCTAGCCATTTCACTAAAGGGCCCACATATATCACTATGTATGATCTCTAATATATCATTGGCTCTTGCCATTTGTCCAACAAATGGTGATCTAGTCATCTTGCCTTGAAGACAAGCCTCATAAGTTGGATTGGATGTGGATTCAAGATTTCTCAATATTCCCATCCTTTCCAACTTCATGATCATATCCTCCGCAATATGACATAATCTCAAGTGCTATAGATATTTAGAGTTAGAGACATTTTCTATTAGCATTGCTTTTCATATTCGATTGAGGCTCATTGTTATTGGACATATTATCAACATAATATAGACCATATATTAAATAACCCATGCCAATCAATTTATTTCCAAAATAAATCTTACATATATCTCTACTAAAAAGGAATTTATAACCCATACTAGTCAAACTAGATATAGAGATAATGTTTTTATAGGAATTGGGTACATATAATACACCCTTCAATAATAAAACGTGATTCTACAAATCAATTGAAGTGGACCTATAGCTTTGGCCGCAACACTTGCACCATTTCCAAGTTTTGAGGTCACTTCATTAGGCCTCAACCTTCTCTCATTTGTTAGATCCTTCAAGAATGTACAAATATGAGAACTTGCTCCGGTATCCAATACCCATACATTAGATGAGCTCTTAGAATATTTAGAAGCTAATAAATTAGAGAAAATCTCACTTTCTCCATCCTTGCCCTTTCCTTTTATCTTAAGAGACTCAAGGAACTCAGGATAATTCCTCTTCCAATGTCCTTCACCTTGGCAGCGGAAACACTTTCCCTTGCGTTACTCTTCCCTCACAGTGGCCTTGGGCTTGACAACACTTGCTTTGCCCTTATGTTTGGCTATTCCACCTGAGCATTTGACAACACTTGTTTTGCCCTTATTTTTGTCACGTATGATGGACGGTGGGTTTGATGGTCTCATGTTATCAAATTCTGCAAAAGGTAATGACGTAGCGTGTAGCGTGATAATCAAACATGTTGATTATTAGAAAGAACAAACAATCTCAATCCAGAGATAATTCTCAATTTAGAGAACATTTAAGTAGAAGCTTGATTTGATTAATAATAATTGAAAAGATTAATTTTCTGCAAACCCTAGCATTAACTATTTATAGTCTAAGAAATAAAAGGCTAAAACTAGAATCATTAAATAGAATCCCAAACAAATAAAATAACTTAATAAAATTTGAATTTCTTAATCAGCTGTGAGACACAGCCATGTGCCATGAAGACACAGGCGTGTTGAAATTCGGAAAATCCTCCCGAACACGACACGGTCACTTACACGGGCATATTACTGGGTGTGTAAATCCATGACGCCGATACTCTCAAACACGGGCTGCTACATGGGTGTGTCATCAAGCCGTGTTTGTTGCTGTCCATCTCGAGCATCTACCACATAGGCATTTGATCAAAGACACAGTCATGTGTCGTGTCCTCATCATTCACCTCCACTTGCAAAGAACTCAACCTCGAGTGATTTTTTGGATACCCAAGGCTCATATCTGGCTGAAATAAGGTGATGTCTGCAACATTGAAAGTCTTTAAGATCCCCATCCATGCTGATAAATCAATAACATAAGCATTATCATTGATCTTCCGAACCACTTTATAAGGCCCATATTTGCGTTGTTGTAGCTTGCTACGTCCACCTTGCGTCCTTACTTTGCTAATGAACACTATAACCTCATCTCCCACATCAAAGACCTTAAAATGCCTATGTTTGTCTACCTCAGTTTTGTACTTAGCATTAGCTTGCTCCAGCTTGTTTTTGACATCTACTTGCACCTTTTGAACCTATTTTACTAAGTCACTAGCTGCCACACTAAGACCAGGCACCTTTGGAAGCTTCATTAAGTCCAAAGCATGGTTAGGATATTTCATATACACAACAGAGAATGGAGATCTACCTATAGCACTGTGGACAGTGTTATTATAGGCAAACTCCAATTGTGCTATAGCAAAGTCCCATTACTTAGGTCGATCCATGCAAATACTTTGAATCAAATTGCCCAATGTTCTGTTCACCACCTCTGTTTGTCCATCCGTCTGTGGATGTTCTGTACTACTGAAGTTCAAAGAAGAATCAAACATCTTCCAAAGCATCATCTAGAAATGGCTAAGGAACTTAGTATTACAATCAGAAGTGATACTTTTTGGCACTCCATGCAATCTCACAACCTTCCTAAAGAATAGTTTGGTTGTAGAGGATGCATCTGCAGTCTTCTTACATGGCAAGAAATGCACCATCTTGGAGAACCTGTCCACCATAACAAATATAGAATCCATACCTCGTTGAGTTTGCGGTAAACCCAACACAAAGTCCATCGAAAGTTCCTCCCAAATAGCATTAGGGAACTGGCAATGGCATATACAATCCTATATTTTGAGTATGTCCTTTGGCCTTCTGACAAACATAACACCTAGCCACTAGGTTAGTGACATCCTTCCTCCACTTAGGCCAATAGTACCTCTCCTTCACAGCCTTAATAGTCTTATCTCTACCAAGATGACCCGCTAAACCACTACCATATAAATCCCGAATGACCATCTCATGAAGAGATGTGCGAGGTAGAAACAGTTGCCCACTCTTCATGAGAAAACCATCATGAATGTAGAAATCATTATAAGGCTGTTTATGCATACAACTAGCCCAAACCTTGCTGAAATCATCATCATCTACATACAACTCCTTCAACTTTGCAAAACCCATTATCTCCCAACTAAGAGTTCTCATCAAGGCCACACGTCTACTCAAAGCATCCGCCACCTTATTATACTGCCCCGACTTATGAACAACCTTATAAAGAAAGTTTTCAATATAAGTCGACCACCTAGTATGCATATCACTCCTAATATGCTTTTGGGTGCTCAAATACTTCAAAGCTTGATGATCCGTATATAAAATAAACTCCTTAGCAATGAGATAATGTTCCCAAGTCTTCAAAGCCCTTACAACAGCATAGAACTTAATAGTATGCAAAATAGTATAGTAATTTAGGATTGTTTTGTTGACTTTCTAATTAAATTGCATTGTCATTATATTTAATTATATATTGTTATTATAGTTTTATGCTTTTATGTTTTCTTTGTTGTTTATGTGATTTATAGGTTCTTTTGGACTAATCTCAAGCTTAAAATCGATTTGGAGTGCATTGGAATGAAGTTTGGTGATTAAAAAGTCAAATGAGGCATTTCAGCACCCTTGCAGACTCGTCTCGCCTGTGCCGACTTATGACAGCATGGTGCTATGCCAACTCACCTGGATGTGCCGACTCGTCCTTCTCGCTGGTACCGACTCGAGCCAAAGGATAGAGGCCCATGCCGACTCATCCCACTATGCCAAGTCATGATAGAGCCAGCCCGTGCCGACTCGGTATAGTGTGCCGAGTAGTTTAGGCACCCGTTCTTCTCATATTTTCCAATTACATCCCTCTCTGAAAGTGTACGAATTGGGATGTTTAGCAAGCCTATAAATACATGTATTGGCTGCATTTTAGACATTAGAAGACATCAAAAAACATTTATTTTATTTGTCAAAAGTGTTAGTTTTATTTAGTTAGTATTATTAGTGCAATTCAAATATTTAAATGAAGAATATTCAAAACAAGTCAAGGAATCTTCGAGAGGGCTATCTACATTCAAAGTTCTATCTTTTTCTCTTAGTACTTTATATTTTATTTACCTTCTTGTTGTTGTTTAATTGTGTTTATCATGTATCTTGGCTAAGCCATTATTTGTTAGAATTGCAAGAAAGAATGAATTAACGAATTACATCTTTTATTTTATGTTATGTTAATGATTTGAATTTAATTGTGAGTTTTAATATATTATGTATAATTGGCCACCATATATGATGTTTAAATCAAATATGTATGCAATGAGTGTTGGTGCATTTTGGTGGAAATACAATTGAATTCACTAAAGGTAATGAAATCACTTGGAGACAAGGGTTTCTACTTAAAGAAAAATTATAAACCTTGCATGGTAATTTTATGAATTATGTTTATCTCTACAATGACATGAGAATGCTTGTGGACTCTAAATGAATTACTTTTAAATGACAATGAGAGTTGCTTTTAAGAACTTTAAGTATAAATGACAACGAGAGTTGCATTTATGCCTTATACCATGTTTATAATCATTTCATGTAACTATTTGTTTATCTTGTAATTCTTGATAAATTTCTACTTGTAGTTCTAATAAATCCTATTTCAACTTGATATTTAGAATATCTAGATTAATTAGTGTAGGTAGTAATTAATTAGAATAATTAGAATAATCCAACAATTTTCTTTATTAATATTTTGCCTATCCATCTTAGTACCTACGCAGTTAATACAAAATAGCTCCAAATTCCCGAGTGTTCGACACCCTACTTACTCTATACTTAGTCTTAGATACTAGAGTAATTATAATTTGACCCACATTAAATTTTGGCGCCGTTACCGGGGAATTTGTTTAGTATAACTTAGGGTAGAGAAAGTTTGTTTTAGGCCTTTATTTTATTTTTATTATTCATAAATTTTTGTAAGTTTTAGTTTCATTGAATATTTAATTTTTGTTTGTTTTCATAATGAGACTTAGTAGAAGTGCTAGTGATATTTTACATTTTGATCCCAAAATTGAGTTAACTTCACGTGCTTTACGTTAGGAACAAAGGAAAAGAATATTGAATCAACAAAATTTGAATATTATGGCGGAACCGGAGAGACGTACTTTGGGCGACTTTGCTATGCCCGATATAACGGGTAATTTTGGAGGAATTGTGGCTCCATCAATAGCCAACAATAACTTTGAAATTAAACCAAACATCATACACATGAGGTCTACAAGTAAAGGATCCATATGCTCACATATTAGCTTTTCTCAATGTGTGTGCTACCTTTAAGATCAATGGAGTGACGGATGATGCGATAAGGCTTAGGCTTTTTCTATTTTCAGTCAAGGAAAAGGCACAACTTTGGCTTGCTAGTTTTCCAAGTGAATCCATCACTACTTGGGACCAATTGAAGTAAGCATTTCTTCACAAGTATTTTCTACCATAAAAGACCGCCAAGTTTCATAATGAGATCACTACTTTTAAGCAAAATAGTAGTGAGACCATTTATGTGGCTTGGGAGAGATTCAAGGAGCTTCAAAGGCAATGTCCACACCATGGCTTGCCCGATTGGATGATCACTCAAATTTTCTACAACGGGTTGATGGATGAGAGTAGAAATATTATCAATATAGCCTCTAGTAGGAAATGGATGGATAAAATGGCTAAGGAGGCTATCATTCTACTTGAAAGCTTGCATCTCAAGGATATATGGGGGATGAGCCAATAATGGCAAAGGCAAGAGGAGTTTTGGAGCTTGACACCATCAATTTGTTAAGTGCTAAGGTAGATGCTCTCACTAAGTTGGTAAATAAATCTCAAGTTAACTCTATTGATAATGCTAATGTTGCTTGTGAGCTTTGTGGGGGATCTCATTCATATACTCAATGCAATATGAATTCTAATGCTAACAAGGATATGAGTTTTGTGCAATAAGCTTTTAACCAAAGAGGGGGACTGAATTCTAATACCTATAACCCTCAATGGAGAAACCATCCCGGATTCTCTTGGTCAAACACATCCGGTCAATTAAACCCTCCATTTAACTAAAATTTTTCCAAACCATAAAACCCACTCGATTTACCTATGAAACCAAATCATCCTTCCTTTAATCCACAACCACCACTTAGAAGGTCTTATGGAGTAATTCATAAACCAGTAATCAACCACTAATAAACAATATGAAGATCAATTCAAGTAACTTAATGCAAGAATTGATCAACTTGTTTCCCACAATAGAATCCTTGAAAATCAAATTATTCAAAAAGCCTCTTCAACACCTCAACATTTAGGAAGACTACCTAGTCAACCTAAATTTCAACCTAAAGAATCTTGTCAAGTCATCAACTTGAGAACTGGTAAGAAAGTTAGAGGTGCTTTATCAAATAAGAAGATTATGAATGAGGATGATGATGAAGGTGTGGTGAATTCAAAGGTAGATGATGGTGTGAAGGATAAAAAGGATGATAAGTGTGGTGTGGTAGAGAAGTCTACTCAAGAAGTACAAAATAAGAAAGGTGAGCCAAAGATTGACCTTAGAACATTACCTTTCCCGTAAAGGTTTTTAAGGCGTAATCTTGACAAATAATTTGGTAAGTTTCTTGATCATATGAAAGACATAACTATTACTATACCTTTTATGGATGCTATTAGAGATATGCCCTTTTAGGGTAAATTTTTGAAGGACATTATTAACCATAAGGGTAAGATATAAGAGTATGGACTAGTTTCACTAGTTGAAGAGTCTAAGGCAATGTTCACAAGAACTCCACCAAAACTCAAGGATCCAGTTTCTTTTACTATTCCTTGTAGAATAGGTGATCTTGCATTTAATAAAGCTTTATGTGATATTAGTGCTAGTGTTAGTTTAATGCCTTATTCTATATATAAGAAAATAGATTTAGGTGAATTGAAGCCTACTACCATGTGTCTTTCTATGGCGGATAAGTCTATTAAATATCCATTAGGTGTGCTTGAGAATGTACCCACCAAAGTAGGTAAATTTATTATTCCTGCAGATTTCGTAGTAATCGATATGGAAGAGGACCCCGAAATTCCTATATTGTTAGGGAGGCCATTTTTAGTGACCACAGGAGTGGTCATTGACATGAAAAAATGGCAAAATTAAGGTGGAAGTGAATGATGAGTCCATAGTTTTTTATGTTTATAAAATGATTAAGTCATTTCTACCTATTGAAGTTTGTGAAAGGATAAACTCAATTGATATAATTGATGAATGTGTACAAGATGTTGTTCATGAGTATTTAGGTAAAGACCCTTTATCGGATTCTATGCCATAAAAGGCTGATGACAAGCATTCCAATAAGAAGGTTGTAGCTTGTGTAAGCATGTTGGAGTTAACTCCATCTACCTATCCTTATAGGTATCAAAGATTTGAGTCATTAAGGTAAGAAGATGATCCTAAGCCTTCCTCACCAAGTGAAGAACCTAATTTGGAGCTTAAACCTTTACCTTCCACTCTAAGGTATACATTTCTTGATTCTAATTCTATTTTTCCTTTTATTATCAATTCTTTACTACCTAATGATGAGGTGAATGCTTTGTGTGATGTTTTGAATAAACATAAGGGAGTAATAGGATATTCAATCAATGATCTAAAAGGATTAAGTCCAACTATTTGCATGCATAGAATCCTTTTAGAGGATGATACTAAACCTACTATAGAAACTCAAAGGAGGCTAAATCCCACTCTTAAGAAAGTGGTTAGAAAGGAAGTGATTAAGTTGCTTAACAATGGGATTATATATTCCATTAGTGATAGTAAATGGATAAGCCCCGTTCAAGTCATGCCTAAAAAGGGTGGCTTGACCGTTGTGTAGAATGAGCATAATGACTTAATGCCTACTAGGACTATCATGGGTTGGCGTATGTGTATTGACTATAGAAAGTTAAATAAAGCAACTAGGAAAGATCATTTTCCATTGCCTTTTATTGATCAAGTTATAGAAAGATTAGCAAATTTTTCATATTTTTGTTATCTTAATGGGCTTAGTGGTTTTTACCAAACTTCTATTCATCCCGAAGACCAAGCTAAGACCACTTTTACTTGTCCATATAGTACTTTCTCTTTTTGATATATGCCTTTTGGCCTATACAATGCTCCCGCTACTTTCCAAAGATGCATATTTTCAATATTTAGTGATCTAATATATGATTGTGTTGAAGTATTCATGGATGACTTTAGTGTTTATGGATTTAACTTTGAAAATTGTGTAGAAAATCTTTCTAAAGGTCTTAATAGGTGCAAGAAGCATGGATTAGTACTTAATTGGGAGAAGTGCCACTTCATGGCATAAGAAGGGATTGTTCTTAGCCACATGGATTCACAAAAAGGCATCGAGGTTGATAGAGCAAAGATAGAGGTCATTGCCAATTTTCCACCTCCAAAGTGTGTAAAGGATATAAGGAGCTTTCTTGGATATACGGGTTTCTATAGAAGATTCATCCAAGATTTTTCCAAGATATCAAAGCCATTATGCAACCTACTTGCCAAAGAGGCTGTTTTCAAGTTTGATGATGCATGTATGGATGCTTTTGGGACTTTAAAGAAGGCTCTTACATCAGCACCGATTTTGCAACCACCTAATTAGGAGCAACCATTTGAGATCATGTGTGATGCAAGTAACTTTACGGTTGGCGTTGTTTTAGGGCAAAGAAAAGAAAGCAAGCTTTATGTGATTTATTATACTAGTAAACTACTTGATGATGCTCAGATTAATTATACTACTATGGAAAAAAGAGTTGCTTACTATTGTTTATGCATTTGATAAGTTTAGAGCTTATCTTGTGGGGTAAAAGGTCATTGTGTATTCGGACCACACTGCCCTCAAGTATCTTCTAAGCAAGAAAGATGCAAAACTAAGGCTCTTAAGGTGGATTCCAATTCTTTAAGAGTTTGATTAGGAAGTGAAGGATAAGAAAGGAAGTGAGAATCTTATTGCGAACCACTTATCAAGACTAGATCAAGAGGAATTGAACAAGAGTGATGTTGGTGTGCTAATCAATGAGTCATTTCATGCTGAACATCTCCTTACATTAGCTTCTAAAGGACTTTCATGGTTTGCGGATTTTGCAAACTACCTTGTGAGTGGCGCTCTACCTTATGGGCTTGATTTTCGACAAAAGAAGAAATTTCTACATGATAGTAAGTTCTACTATTGGGAGGAACTATTGCTATACAAGAGATGTGGAGACAGTTTGATTAGAAGGTGTATTCTTCAAGATGAAGTCCAAGATGTTTTGAGACATTGTCATTCCTTGGATGTAGGTGGACACTTTGGTGCATCAAAGACAGCTTCTAAGGTACTTTAATCTATTTTTTGGTGGCCTACTTTATTTAAGGATGCTAGAGATTTTGTGCTTAAATATGATAGATGCCAAAGAATTGGTAATTTATCTAGAAAATATGAAATTCCTTTGAAAGGAATTCTAGAAGTAGAGATTTTTTATGTTTGGGGTATTGACTTCATGGGTCCCTTTTCTAGTTCTTTGTGTTACAAATATATATTGGTTATGGTAGATTATGTCTCTAAATAGGTAGAAGCAATGGCTACTATTTCTAATGATGCTAATGTTGTCAAAAAGATGCTTAAGAAAATTATTTTTTCAAGGTTTGGCACCCCTAGAGTAGGCGGACACTTTAGTGCATCAAAGACAGCTTCTAAGGTACTTCAAACTAGTTTTTAGTGCCCTACTTTATTTAAGGATGCTAGAGATTTTGTGCTTAAATGTGATAGATTCCAAAGAATGGGTAATTTATCTAGAAAACATGAAATGCCTTTGAAAGGAATTCTCGAAGTAGAGATTTTTGATGTTTGGGGCATTGACTTCATGGGTCCCTTTCCTAGTTCTTTGGGTTACAAATATATATTGGTTATGGTAGATTATGTCTCTAAATGGGTAGAAGCAATGGCTACTATTACTAATGATGCTAAGGTTGTCAAAAAGATACTTAAGAAAATTATTTTTCTAAGGTTTGGCACCCCTAGAGCATTAATTAGTAACAGTGGTTCACACTTTTATAATCATATAATTAAAGCTCTTTTGAAGAAGTATGGAGTTACACACAAAGTGGCTACTCCATACCACCCACAAACAAGTGGGCAAGTTGAGGTGAGTAATAGAGAGGTTAAATGGATTTTAGAGAAAACGGTTTCTTCATCAAGAAAGGATTGGGCATTGAAGTTAGATGATGCCTTATGGGCATATAGGACAACTTTTAAAACACCCATTGGCCTTACTCCTTACCAATTGATTTATGGGAAGTCTTGTCACTTGCCCGTAGAACTTGAGCATAGGGCATTTTGGGCAACTAGGGATTTGAACTTTGATTTGAAGAAAGCGGTATGAAAAGACTACTTCAACTCAATGAATTCGAATAATTGAGAATGAATGCTTATAAAAATGCTAAGTTGTATAAGGATCGTACACAATTGTGGCATGATAAGCATATAGTTAAGAAGGAGTTCTATGAGAGAGACCTTGTTCTACTTTACAATTCTAGATTAAAGTTATTTTCCAGTAAGTTGAAGTCAAGGTGGTCGGGTCCATTCAAGGTTGTCAAAGTTCATCCATATAGGGCAATTGATATTGTAAATGACAAAGGAGAAAGCTTCAAGGTAAATGGTCATCGTCTCAAGCTTTATTTGATTGATAATGCAATTGATCTAAAAGAATCAATCTCTCTTTCTACACCATGAATTCAAAAAAAATGTATGGTCAAGCTATAGACCATTAAATTTAGCAAGGTATTTATCTTATTTATAGTTTATTTATTTTCTTTTACTTTATTTTATTTTCTTTTAAATATACACATACACATTATATTTTATTTAATATTAATTTTAAGTATACAAATTATTTTTATAGTACCCTAATATATCTTTTTATTTAAAAAAATAAAAATAAAAATAAAATAAAAATAAAAATAAATAAATATATAATTTTTTCCTTGGCTCTGTGCCGAGTTGGCACGCCGG
The DNA here is from genome assembly GCA_949673435.1 of Macaranga tanarius. Classification (NCBI taxonomy): domain Eukaryota; kingdom Viridiplantae; phylum Streptophyta; class Magnoliopsida; order Malpighiales; family Euphorbiaceae; genus Macaranga; species Macaranga tanarius. The sequence continues at coordinate 4,887 of CATIWO010605866.1, read as the reverse complement.
ATGGTGCCGCCTCTCCCATCCCTAAGGCTTGACATGTGAGCTATGTGCCAAGTCGGCACACCGTGCAGACTCGTAATAGAGCCTCGCGGTGCCGACTCGTGCCCATCAATAACCATATATTTTTATTTTTTGCAATTTTCTTGTTTTATTTTCTTTGTAATTTTTTTTAATGTTTGATTCATTTATTTCCTATCTTATTCTACTACTTTATCTCTATTCATATTTGTCTTGTTGTATATTAAACCTATTCCAATTTTGAATTTAAATTCAAAAGTCATGTCCTTTCCTCATAAGGATACAACTTTCCAACTTTGTTATAACTTTTAGTCTTTCCCTATTTATAACTACATTGACTACTATTTTTGTATTCCCTTTTCTTCTCTTTTTCATCTCCTTTTCTTCTATTTAAACATCCAAAAATGTTTTTTACTTCATTCATTCTCTCAATTTTTGTTTTTCTTATATTGTCTTTATACCACTCCTTTCCCTTTCACCTATTTCTTTATTTTTAGTTTCTCTTCTTCTTCTCCAACTCTACTTTTCTCCTTATTTTCCTCCATAGCCGAACCCCTTCCTTCTTTTTCTTTTCTTTTCTTTTTCACTTTTCTTTCTACAACTTGCAATAGGAAAAACCAAAGGATCTTCATCATCAAGGCCAAGGAGGGATGATCAAAATGAAGAGCCATAAGAGGAGAATTTGTAACTCACATATCAAGCTAAGTTTCCTATCCTCTCTCATGAAGAAGGTGCTATGTTTACTAAAAATAAATTTAGAGAAATGGTTGTATGCAAGTATATCCCTACCTCTTTACTTCAAAATATTGGTATGCATGATTCCTTTACTCAATTGCTAACAAATTGTGGTTTAAAAATATTTGTCTTTATGCATGAACACACATTTGTTGATTTGAATATGGAATTTTATATATCCTTAGAGATTAATGCTAATGACTCATAACCTTGAATTTTGGATGTTTTATCTATTCTTTCATGCAATGTGTCTTTAGTTTTAAGAAGGATGGTATGTGCGATATGCCTAAGTCTTTTAATATTGATGAATTTTGGACTTTCTTAACTGATTTACCACCACCTTTTAGACCAAAGAAAGGCAAGGCTATGTTTATTAAGGATTTGTAATTTTGGTTGTTGAATAAGGTGCTTTGTTGTGTAGTATTTTATAAGTCCGAATTTAATAGAGTTTTGGCTCAAGAAATGTTTTTGATGTGGTGCATTCACAATAGAAAACAAGTTTGTTGGACTTATTAGATATTTAATCAACTCTTGACTTGTGCTAATCATAAAGATGTTCCTTTGACACGTGGACATGTTATAACTATCATTTCCAAATCTTTTAATATTGATTTTGATTCCGTTGACCGTGTTGCACCATGTACTTACTTCACTAAACAAGCCTTTGTGAAAGGTGAAGTTATAGATGCTTCTTTTCATTTTTTTCCTGCATACACAAGATTTTGTTAGAAGGGTATCCCCTATCCACATTTGTAGGTGATCAAGATGATGAGGAGCATGCTCAAGTAGAACATGTTGGAGATGATGTTCAAGATGAAGAGCATAATGTAGAAGATGATTTGAATCAAGAGGAATGGTCTCAAGATAATGCGCCTATCCCATCTTTTCCTATGCAAGGAGGTGTAAGTAGCTCTTCTAGCCATGATTTGCCTCTTTGGGAGCAAGTATTGGCAAACCAAAGGGCGATGCAATAATAATTAAGTGGAATGGAGACTTTCCACCATTAATTAGCTCGTCGCCAATGCCGGATGGAGTACAAGATGCAATAATACTTTTCCCATTGTGGATATACCATTGAGTCTCCACCACCATCTCCTTCGAAAGATTGGGGCAGTTTTTCCTTTTCCCTACTTTTTCTTTAATGCTTCACATTGGGGATAATGTGTATTTTAAGTGTAGGGGAAGGGATATTAGTAGTTAGTAGTAGTTAATATGCATGTTTTATTTTATATTTTATTTTGTGCATGTTGTCATTTGTATTATTTGTATTTTATTTAGTTTGTTTATGTTTAGGTTGTTATGCATATGCTTTATTTTGTACTTATTCATCTTCTCTACATCAATAAGTAGTTTCTTTTCTAGTTCATTTTGATTTTGATTGAAGTTTTACTTTTATGCCATGTTAATATTTCATTTTTTATGCTCAATTGGTAGAATTTTAAAGTCTCATGTAGTATATTTTTTAAGTTTTTCTTATTATCTCTTTTTATTATTTTCAAAATCTAGAGAGTTTTTAGTCCATTTTCTAACTATGCTTAAGGCTAAGATGCTAAGGATTTAAGCTTAAGGTTTTTAGGACTTAGGTAGCCTTAGGGAAACTCTAGCCATAATACGAAAGATTAGCATTTCAATAATGGATGAGGACACAAAAAAAATATATAGAAAAATTGATGCGTGTTGATGTAATACATTTTGAGTAAGTTGTGTGTAAGTGAGCATGCTCCTTAATTATATTCATTCGGAAAGAATGTATGACATCACACATACACAAAAAAATGGAAAATTTATGCTTGTTATATGATGTATCTTGAGTAAGTTGTGTGCAAGTAAGTTTGCTCCTTAATTGCATTCATTCGGAAAGTGTATGTGACATTGCAAGTATAAGAAAAATTAGTGGGATGGAGCATAAAATGCACCCACTAAAAAATTGAAAATAAAAAAAAAATTGTGTCTAAAAATTCCATGAGAAATGTTGGTCTATGCGTGTGCTTGATTTTTGTCCCAAAAAGCTACTTCTATTTATATAAATCTTAAGTTTAAAGAATGAATATTTTGGCTAGATAGCTTGGTTAGCACTTTGACTTTGTATTCTTGATTTTGTTATTAATAGGTTGAGATAATGTGTTAAACTTGTTGCCTATGCTATGAGACTTGTTTCCTCTATCATTTTTGAGCATTGAAAGTTAATTGTTAACTATCTTTTTCTACAAAATTTCTTTCATTATTAGAATGACTTCTTAAGAAGGTTACATATATTTTGGAAAGGATGAAATTTTTGTTGTTTTTCCTACTTAGCTCTTTGTTTCTTGCTTGAGGGCAAGCAAGGTTTAAGTGTGGGGGAGTTTGATAGTATGCAAAATAGAATAGTAATTTAGGATCATTTTATTGACTTTCTAATTAAATTGCATTTTTATTATGTTTAATTATATGTTGTTATTATAGTTTTGTGTTTTTATATTTTCTTTGTTGTTTATGTGATTTATAGGTTCTTTTGGACTAATCTCAAGCTTAAAATCGATTTGGAGTGCATTGGAATGAAGTTTGGTGATTAAAAAGTCAAATGAGGTATTTCAGCACCCGTGCCGATTCGTCCCGCCTGTGCCGACTCGTGATAGCACACTGCTGTGCCGACTCGCCCGGCTGCACCGACTCGTCCTGCCCACTAGTGTCGACTCGAGCTAAAGGATAGAGGCCCGTGCCGACTCATCCCACCATGCCGAGTCGTGACAGAGCTAGCCCATGCCGACTCATACCCGACTCGGCACAGTGTGCCGAGTAGTTTAAGCAGCCGTTCTTCGCACCTTTTCCAATTACACCCCTCTTCGAAACTATACGAATTAGAATGTTTAGAAAGCCTATAAATACATGTATTGGCTGCATTTTAGACATGAGGAGACATCAGAAAACATTTATTTTATTTATTCAAAGTGTTAATTTTATTTAGTTAGTATTATTAGTGCAATTCAAATATTCAAGTGAAGAACATTCAAAGCAAGTCAAGGAATCTTCAAGAGGGCTATCTACATTCAAATTTCTATCTTTCTCTCTTAGTACTTTGTATTTTATTTACCTTCTTGTTGTTGTTTAATTGTGTTTATCATGTATCTTGGCTAAGCCATTGTATGTAAGAATTGCAAGGAAGAATGAATCAACGAATTACATCTTTTATTTTATATTATGTTAATGATTTGAATTTAATTGTGAGTTTGAATGTGTTGTATATGATTGGCCACCATATATGATGTTTAAATCAAATATGTACGCAATAAGAGTTGGTGCATTTTGGTGGAAATACAATTGAATTCACTAAAGGTAATGAAATCACTTGGAGACAAGGGTTTCTACTTAAAGAAAAATTATAAATCTTGCATGGTAATTTTATGAATTATGTTTATCTCTATAATGACATAAGAATGCTTATGGACTCTAAATGAATTACCTTTAAATGACAATGAGAGTTGCATTTAAGGACTTTAAGTATAAATGACAACAAGAGTTGCATTTATTCCTTATACCATGTTTATAATCATTTCGTGTAACTATTTGTTTATCTTGTAATTCTTGATGACTTCCTACTTGTAGTTCTAATAAATCCTATTTCAACTTAATATTTAGAATATCTAGATTAATTAGTGTAGTTAGTAATTAATTAGAATAATCCAACAATATCCTTTATTAATATTTTGCCTATCCATCCTAATACCTACTCGGTTAATACAAAATAGCTCCAAATTCCCGAGTGTTCGACACCCTACTTACTCTATACTTAGTCTTAGAGACTAGGATAATTATAATTTGACCCACATCAGAACTCCTTATCATAGGTAGTCCACTTTCTTCTAACCTCACTCAATTTCTCACTAAAGAAAGCTACCGGCCTCTTTTCTTGGGAAAAAATAGCCCCAACACCTACACCACTAGCATCACACTCCACCTCAAACAACTTCTCAAAATCAGGCAATGCTAACACATGTGTTGTACTCAATTTCTCCTTAATCAAAGAAAAACTACTCTCTTGCTCCTTACCCTACTAAAATTTACCCTTCTTTAAACATTCAGTAATAGGTGCAATAATACTACTGAAATACTTAATGAATCTCCTATAGAAAGTTGCTAAACCATGGAAACTCCTCACAT
>CATIWO010605861.1:0-16609 GCA_949673435.1 Macaranga tanarius | reverse complement strand
AATTGACATAATTAATAGTGCTAGCAGGATTAACCTATAACTTGTTATTACCCATATGAACCTTATTCATGGGATCTCTAATCACAAAGGTTGGGTTACCATCAAGGTTAATTCTCAAATTGACTGAAGTCCCATTCCCCTCGATGTTTCAAGAATAAATTTTCTACCCAATGGTTTGGTCAGAGGATCGGCCAAATTCACTTCTGACTTAACATAATCAATGGATATAATTCCATCTTTTTGCAGCTGCTTAACCACATCATATCTTAGGCAAATATGCCTATTTTTACTATTAAAAGTCTTATTCTTCGTAATGGCTATTGCCGCTTGGCAATCACAGTGCATAGACACTGATGGTGTTGGTTTCATGCCTAATGGAATACTTGCCAAGAAGTTTTTCAACCACTCAGCCTCATTACCAGCTAATTCCAGAGCTATAAACTCTGACTCCATAGTAGATTTAGCAATAATTGTTTGTTTAGCTGATTTCCAAGTGACGACACCACCACCAAGAGTGAATACATATCCACTAGTGGATTTTGTCTCATCTGAATCTGAAATCCAATTAGCATTACTATATCCTTCTAATACAGCAGAAAATCCACTATATAGGATACCATAATTCATGGTTCCTCTCAAATATTTCATTAGTCTAACTATGGCAGCCCAATAATTTCGGTTAGAATTATGCGTATATCTACTCAATCTGCACACAACATATATTATGTCAGGTCGAGAGAAATTCATCAAGTGCAATAAACTCCCAATAATTTGAGCATATTCAGATTGTGCAATAGGATCTCCTCTATTTTTCATTAATTAAGTGTTAGCATCATAAGGGGTACTCACAGGAGTGACATCGAAATGCCTAAACTTCTTAAAAAGTTTCTCAACATAATGTTTTTGCGATAGTATTATACTATCACTCTTCCTTATGATTTGAACACTCAATATCACACTTGCTTCATCCATGTCTTTCATATCAAATTAAGAAGTAAGAAAAGATTTTGTTATATGTACTATGTCAAAACTAGTACCAAAAATGAACATGTCATCCACATATAAACAAATAATTACACACTTATTTTCTACAACTTTAGTGTATACACACTTGTCAACTTTAAGAGAGGAAAAACCATCACATATTAAAAACATGATCAAATTTCTCATGCCACTGTTTAGGAGCTTGTTTCAAACCATACAAAGATTTAAGAAGTTTGCAAACTTTATTTTCTTGACCAGAAACTACAAAACCCTCAGGTTGTTCTATATAAATTTCTTCTTCCAAATCACCATTTAAAAAAGCTGTTTTAATATCCATTTGATTAATAAAAAGTTTATGAATAGAAGCTTAAGCAATTAAAACTCGAATAGAAGAAATTCTAGTCATAGGGGTAAAAGTGTCAAAATAATCAACATTTTGTTTTTGAGTAAAACCTTTTGCAATGAGTCTAGCTTTATATTTTTCAATTGATCCATCAGGATTAAATTTTCTTTTAAAAATCCATTTACAACCAATAGGTTTAGCTCCATGAGGTAAATCAACTAAAATCCAAGTTTTGTTCTGTTCAATAGAATCAATTTCAGTTTTAATTGCTTCTTTCCAAAATAAACAGTCAGAAGAAGAAATAGCATCAGAAAAATTTAAAGGATCATTTTCAACAAGATATGTATAAAAATCATTTCCAAAAGTAGTTTCTTGGCTTTGTCTTTTGCTCCTTCTCAACTCTTCAGAAGAGTTCTCAATAATATTTTTAGTTGGTGCATGAGAAATAATATCAGTTTTTAATGGAAAAATATGCTAAAGAATTTAGCATTTTTTGTCTCAATGATTGTGTTACAATCAAGCACATCACTTTTCAAAATAAGAAATCTATATGCAGCACTGTTTTCAGTATAGCTAATAAATATACAGTCAGAGGTTTTTGAACCTAATTTTCTTTTCTTAGGGTCATGCATCATAACCTTAGTAAGACACCCCCACACTTTCAAATATTTAAGATTAGGCCTATAGCCTTTCCATATTCATAAGGTGTCTTACCGATTTTCTTATAAAAAATTCTATTTTACAGTGATATGCAGACAAAAGGGCTTCATCCCAGAGATTATCAAAAGTTGATGAACTAACAAGCAACACATTAATCATTTCTTTTAAAGTTCTATTTTTCCTTTCAGCAACACCATTAGATTCAGGTGAATAAGGAGGAGTAATTTCATGAATTATTCCTTCTTTTTCACAAAAATCATTAAAAGGCATGTATTCACCACCTCTGTCAAATCTAATCCTTTTAATCTTTTTATTAAGTTAATTTTCAACTTCAGTTTTGTACAAAAGAAACACATCAAAAGCTTCATCTTTATTTCTAAGCAAATAAACCCTAGAGAATCTAGAATAATCATCAATAAAGGTAATATAATATCTCTTACCTCCTCTAGTCATGGTTTGTTTTAAATCACCCAAATCAGAATGAATTAAATTTAACAAATCAGTTTCTCTAGTAACAGAATGATAAGTTTTCTTAGTAATTTTAGTTTCAGAACATATTTGGCATTTATCAAATTTAGTGTTACTAAAACCAAAAATAATACCAAGAGATTACATTTTATTAATATAGCTAACATTCACATGTCCTAATCTAGCATGCCACAGATCAATGGAATCAATCAAGTAAGCAGAAGAACTAGCATTTTCATTCATAACATTGGAAATGTTCAGTACAAAAATCCCTGATTATAATAACCCTTTCCCACAAAGACATTATTTTTTGTCATTACAATCTTGTCAGATTCAAATGACACTTTAACTCTAACCTTTAATAAAAAGGATACATAAATTAAATTTGCCCTAATATTAGGCACATGAAGAATATCATTGAGAGCCAAGGTCTTGCCAGATGTAAGCTTGAGAAGAACCTTCCCTTTTCCAATAACATTTACAGTTCGAGAATCACCAAGATAAACATGTTCTTCTCCATCTCTTACAGGTTTATAGGAGGAAAAGGCATCTTTATTTGCACAAATATGCCTAGTAGCACTAGAGTCCACCACCCAGTGATTCACATTGGCCATAAGGTTAGCTTGAGAAATGACAGCAGTAATAATGTCATCTCATTTAACCAGATTAGCTTTGGATTTAGGAGGATTGTCATTTCTAGCTCTTTTCCTACATTGAGGTGCATGGTGACCTGGCTTTCCACAAACAAAATAATTTCCCTTTTTCTTAAAGGTATTGGAGTTAGCAACCTTGGGTTTGTGATCAAAATTTTGAGATTGGGTTTTTTGATCGTACCTTTTGTTGTGGTGAATCAAGTTTGCTTTGGCAGTCATTCCCTTTGAATTTGAAGCTTTAATTTCTTTATGATTTGTGTCCTTGATGATGATATGCTTGACCAATTCTTTGAGAGTCAATTGTTTGTACTTGTGTTTGAGCTGTTGTTTATAGTCACTCCATGATTGAGGGAGTTTTTCGATGAGCAGTCCAGCCACAAACTCTTCTTGGAGGTTGATATTTTCACCTTTTAGGTCCTCAATCAGCTTGTAATATTCATTGATCTACACCTTGATATCATTATTTTCAGACATCTCCTACCTGTAGTAGTTTTTAATCATAAACTTTTATTTCCCAACATCTTCAGCAGTGTATTGAGTGGTCATTGAATCCCATATTTGATTGGCTTCTTTGTATGCACAGTAAACATTAAAAAGATCATTAGAAAGGGTGCTAAAGATGGTGTATCTGCAAACCTTATTCGCATGAACCCATAGCTCGAGTTGTTTGGCAGACGATTCAATAGGTCTAGGATCTACCAGTGCAAAGGCAACACTATGCATGTCCAAGACTGAGAAGATGTGCTCCTGCCAGCGTTTGAAATTGTCTCTGTTGAAGACCTCAATTTTAAAAACATCAGGGAAGGGTTTTGCAAAGACCGGCGGTGAGAGAATAGTCACGGCAGGAGATGCCACAGCAGGAGCCATAGTAGAAGGGGGTGGAGGAGTAGGCGCAGGCAGAGGGGTCAGAGGCCCATTAAAAGAAGAGCTGGAGTTGTTATTGAGAGTAGGGTTATTTGTTGCCATAAAATCCTTTGTATTGTTGGATTAAAATCGAGAGCAACAGAGCTTGAGGTGTGCAAGTGGAGCACTGGGCTAAAGGATTTTATTCCCTCAGGATACAACAAGCTCTTCTATGTATAGCACATGAGCAGGAAAATCCTGTAATGTACCCAGTAAATACATTTAAATAAAATGTTAGGATATTTTAAAAAATCGTAGGATAGTGGGTGATAAAAATTTTGAATAGTTACAGAAATCATGGGATAGGATGTTGCAGAAATCGTGGGATAGAAGTTGGCAAAAAATCGTGGGCTGTAGATAAGAGATTTGAATTAAGTCAAAATTCTTATCTTTTTAGATAAGGTGTTAGCCAAATTGAATTTTGTAATTTGAAATTCGAAAATAAAAATTAAAACAATAAAAAGAAGCATGGACTGGGCTGACTCTAATTATCTTGTGCGCAGGGAAGGGGGGAAATCCACTAATTTCACTACATTCAAGCTTTTAGCCCAACTTCTATGTGCGCACGAGCCCATTCCTTTCCATTGGTTCTTTACAAGTCTAAGAATATACATTTGATAATAAACTAGTAAAAAACCTTGTAAACAAGCAATGTGGGACATTTTGGTTTCTAGCTTTTTAAAATAACAACACATATTTACAACGGAAACTAGGTGCTTCTTACCTGAAAATAAACACAGATGATTCTCTTTTTCTCGCTGATGGCCGTTTTGGTATTGGGTGGGTGGCGAGAAATCACTTTGGCAATTTGTTGTTGTTGCTGCTCAATCTTTTGATATCCTTGTTGATGTTGATGTTGATGTGGTTGAAGCTATTACAATCCGAGAGGCTCTTTCGTGGGTAAAAAAGGAGAGGTGGCACCATGTGATCTTTGAATCAGATGCCCATAATGTGGTGCAGGCTAGCAGGCTATCAATTCCTCGGCCTCTGGTTTTTTTGCTCTTGGATCAATTGTTCATGATATTTTCTATCTTAAATGTTCATTTTCTGACGTTAGTTTTCATTTTGTGAAGAGGTTTGTGAATCAGGTTACTAACGCCCTTGCTAGGGCATCCGGTTCTATGTCTGATCAACATGTTTGGCTGGGTCAGCCATGAGAATCTATGGTATCATTGTTATCTTCTGATTCTATTTAATGGAGTTCATCCTTTTATCAAAAAAAAGTTGTTATTGGTTGAATATTGTTTGTTAAATAAATAAAAACAACTATAATTCCATAAAGCAAATTTATGAATTTTTAATTGTTATTTTTATATATATTACATTTAAATTCACAAATCTAATAAAATTAATGGTTTTGTTAAATTAATTTGCACTCAACAATCTACGCCCAAAACATTGAATGAAAATTAATTTATTATTGTTATATTTAATTCAAATTTTATTTATTGCCTCTACTTGGGAAGTGATATATAATTGAATGTGCTATTTTTTTCATATAATAATTCAACATTACAATATTGGTAGAGTTTTAATTTATTATTATTTTCATAAAATTTATTCTTCAGCAATTATATATCACTTCTTAATAATTATTTTATATTAATATTTTTTATTTTAAAAAGTATTTATAAAATATTTTTAAAAAATTATGATAATAATCAATTATAAGATAATAACAATTCAATTAATTTAATTATAATTCTTACTCGTTTTAAAATTAAAATTCTTAAATTTGTCATTTAATTTCACTTGCATTCGGTGCATTCGGTAAAATAGAAGTCAAACCTAATAAAATTTTAAATTCAAAAGAGTGCTTCTAACAAAATATTAAACTAGGGGTGTAAATAAAAAATTAAATCAAACCAACTAGTTGAGTTGAGTTTAGTTTAATTTATAAATTAGCAATATTTAATTTTAAATTTCTAAATTTGAAATACATTCAGTTCAATTTGTTTTTAGTTGTCAAAAATATGACTAAATTAAACTGAATGGAATTTCTAAAATATTGTTATATAGGCGTTAATACACCCCATATTACCAACTCTCCACTAGTGATATTCTCCGCGTTAATGCACATCTTTTCTCTGAATGTGAAATTCTTGACAGTAACCCATAATTTATAGCTAAAACTGTCGAGGCATCGCTACAAATTGGTAAGGCTCTCGGTTTTCATTTTATACAACCTTATCAAGAAGTTTTGATAGCGGTTTCTAACTAGATTCAAGTTGACTCCAAACTAGATTCAACTCTCTTTAATGAATTCTGTTTATGCATTAATCTTTTGTTAGTATTTTTTATTGATCCTTGAAGAGTTCTGTTTGTATGTGGTTTTTTTGGTCTTGTTACTTTTTTTTTTAAATACTAGTGTTGACACTTGAGTTTGGTCTGACTCAAAAGCAAGAGTTCAATGATAAAAAATGAGCCGAGTAGTATAAAGCCTAAAGTTCCAGGCCATCTGACAAGCCCACAACACATTAGCACCTTTAAAGCTTTTAAACCCATCAAAAGGCTTAAAGTTGTATTTTCTAGTGGGTCCTGAGCATGCATAGTATTGCGGTCGCCAAATAATTGTACGCGCTCTGAACCTTGCTGCCTATAATGGCAACTCCGCTATGGATAGAAAAATTGATTTCAGTGTTTTATGTTTTATTATATTTAATTATTTGGTTATTTCTTCTGTATTCACAACACCTTTTCACAAACTGTGCACTCAGTTCCCGAATAACTTGACGGTAGTCACTACATTATTGCCTACATTTCATTCAAATATGGTAGTAGTGTACATGATTATTGTCAATCATAGTGAACTGCAATTGAGTACGTTATTCAAACTCTTGAGTGGGGAGATGGAAAGAAAGTATGAAGCTATGAGAGCTTTTGATCTTACCCTAGACCTAACTCATACAATGGCTTAGCAACTTCTCCTAAGTTTTGCCCAAAATACATGTGTTTGATATCATATAGTAGTCTTATTTATAAAGCTCGAGCTCAATAATGATGGACTATTTTAGGTTGGGTCCTACCTTCATATTATGGCCCATTATGTTTGACTTTGGATTTATTTATAAGATTTGCTACTTATTAGTTATGATTGTCTTAAGAGATTTGCATGTACGTCGGTTTTGTTATCCTCTGATGATAACCAAAAATTCTAAGATAAAAGACTTGCCATTGAACACACGTGTGGGAGTAATAAAGTTGGAAGGTATCATTGTTGAGACCTACTTATGTTTGCTTTTCTGTACTTATGTTTTACTTTTCTTGCTTGTAAATAAATAAATCAAAAAAGAAAAATTTTATGTTTCATACATATATCACACTCATTTTGATTTTTAAAATCCATTTTTTATAGTAAAAAAATATCTTCTTGTTTGAAAGTAAATCAAGAGTAATTTGGTCCACCGATATCAAGCATCCAATCAATTAATTGAGACTACACCATAAGCATAATGTCAGGACCCTCCAATTTTGATCCTGAATCTTTCAAGCAAGAGATTCTAAATGAATTTAGGGATAAGATAAAATAGATGTTCAAGACTTAGTTGCCAAAGTTAATAAAGAAGACTTTGAAACTAGGACAATTATTGGTGAACCACTTAAGGAAAAACTGAAAGTAATAGAAGACCTGGTTGAACAAGAATGGATGAAAATATAAAAAAGCAAATGGATCAACTACAAGCTATACTAAACAAGAATAGGTTTAACTATGACTTTACCGACTTGGATCTAGAGAAAGAGGAAGCATTGCCTCCGAAATTTGAATTTCCAGACATTAAAAAGTATGATGGGATTGAAGATCCTCACCTTTATCTCAAACAGTACACCACCTTAATGAAGCCTACTAGGTTGACCAAGGCACAAATTACCAAATAATTTCTGATGTCATTGATAGGAACTGTTGTTAAGTGGTACTATACTCTAGATGTACATGTTTAGTAAGGCTAGAAGGATCTATGTTTAGCCTTCATCAAGCGGTATGGGTTGAATTCTCAATTTGAAGTTTCTCTTTAAGAGCTGTAAAATACAAAGCAAATATTTGATGAATCCTTCACGGGCTTCTTAACTAAATGGAGAGGAATGTTTGCTCAAATGAAGTATAGACCTATAAAATCAAATCAGCTGCTTATAGTCGTAAAAGCCTGCATCCCAGCTCTAGCCAACAGGTTAAAGAACATGGGCATAAAAAACTTCGCACAATTATACCGCTTTCGAGTGGAGATCAAAGTTAACTTGAACTTGAACACTTATGAATAATTATTGTCTCTTATGGCTATAATAATTTAGAATAAGTGTTTTGCTGCAACTTTTTTATTTTGTGCTAATAAATGTAGAGTACTCATTTTATATGATTATGAATTTTTTATAATTATGCACACTATGTTATGATTGAATGAAAAAGAGATTTTAAAAAAATAAGGATAAAAAACCAAATAAAAGGCTAAATATTAGAATTGACTGATTAAACTTTTTTTCGAACTCTCCCTCTACATAAAATAAATTGATCATACTCAAAAAAAATGGAAAGAGAAGAAGAAAGAGAAAATGAAGAAAAGAAAAAAGAAAGATAAGAAAAAGGGAGAAGAAGAAGAAGAAGAAAAAGAAAAATAAAAAAAAGGAGAAGAACAAAGAAAGAAATCATGTCCTTACCGTCAAAAGCCAACCTTGTTTATCTTTCAACACCCACCTTACCAATAATGCTAATCTCAAAGTTCTAAAACAAAACTCCCCCCACATGTGAGCTGAAAATAATTGATTACAAAACCTACAAGAGACAGATCAATAACAAATATAATTTAGTGTGCCTAGTTATAACAAATGAGTAATAATATAAAATGTGCATGATTGACATGATATTAGCACATGAAGTGTCAAACTTGGACTTTTTTTGAATCAATAGTGAACTCAAGTGATCAATAACTGAAGAAGCAATAGAGACATTCAACAATCAATAATGAATACAATAGGCAGTCAACAACACGGACATCGAGCAATCATTGTGAAAGAAATAGGCAGACCGATAACACTCATGGAAGGAAATATTGGTTGATCATCAATATGATTTTACAACCACTCAGCTAGGTTGAAAACTTCCGAAAAAGGGGGCAATCTAGGAAAAAGATTAAAAATAAAAAAATAAAAATCCTAACTAGGTTTAAAAACTCTCAAAAGATGGCAACCTAAGTAAAAGAGTGAATATAAAATAAAATTGGTTGCAATTTTAATCTGAAGGATAGCTATGTGAGCTTTAAAAGTGATAGAGTCTTTCACTGTGGGGCAAATGGGGTGTCTTAACAATCCTACAACAATAAAGTATATTCAAGGCACAACTGAGCAGAGGGCATTTATTATTGTCATCATCCTAATCTAACCATTAAGGGTCTCAATTTTTATTTCTATCTAATAATACTAGTCTCAATAGTAGTCTCTAATAGACTCAATTTTCAAATTTGGGTTCTTTGATAAAGGTAGGACCGATTCCCAAAGATCAACTCTAAAAAAAGAGATACTTGGCAAGTTAATGCATATAGAGTTATTAAAAATCACTTATTTCTTTAACTAATTAATAGTTCATGCGTACACGAAGTTATTTTGCACAATTATTTTTTTTATGCATACATGCATTAGGATAATGCACATTTTTTACATCACACAAAGTTATGTTGACAAAGTGACTTTCAAAAGCTTTCAAAGATCATAATCATACATACATAAGCTCTATGTTACATGAATGTGTTCTCCAAAGGCAGACAAGCCATAAAAATCTTTCAAAATACAGCATCCTTGCCTAACTCCTGAGGTAGCCATATGGCACTTTTCATTTAACGTTGTCTGTTGCCCTAAAGGCTATATGGTTCATTTTTAACTGTCTTGCCTGACGCCCCAAAGGCTATATGGCACATTTCAGTTATCTTACCTGACACTCAAGGAGGCTATATGGCACTTTTTATTTAACCTCATGTGATGCTCGAGGTGGCTATATTACGCTTTTTATTTAACCTCACCTAATACTTAGATAGTTATATAGTATATTTTAGTTGTTATCTATTAATGCCTTGATGGATATACGACGCATTCTTTTAACCTCGCCTAACATCGGGAGTGGCTATAAGGCTTTTATCTTATAAAGATTTTAACATAAAATTACTATTTTATTTAGTTAAAAAACCTCTTAATTTTGTATATCAAAGCTGACGGTTTAAGTTTTTTAAAGACCTCTTGATTTTGTACATTAAGTATGGCGGCTTGAGATTACTTTCAAAAATCTCTTAATTTTGTACATCAAGGATGACGACTTGAAATTATTTTCAAAAACCTCTTGATTTTGTACATCAAGGCTGACGAAAATGGTTTAGGATGTCCTCTCAAATAGTTAACTCTGAGCATGATTTTTTTTATTAAAGCTAATATGAAGGTTTAGGATGTTCTCTCAAATAGTCAACTTTGAGGATGACGGACATAAACCTTAGCAGCAAATCTTTAACTTCTTGATTTGTACACTAAGGCAGATGGTGAAAAACTACTTTTTTGATTGAAAACCTCTTAATTTTTAATATTAAGGTTGATAGAATTAAATCAAATCTTTTTTCGGACATCTGGCTTCGAAAATCATAATTTTCTTTCACACATCTAGCTCTAAAAATTAAAAATTTTCTTTCAAACATCTGACTCTGAAAATTAAAATTTTCTTTTGGAAATCTAGCTCAAAAAATAAATTTGTATCTTTTCCGTTATTTGCATCTGTGCTTTTTTATAAATCTCATTATATTGCTTGAATTTTGACCTTTGAAAAAGTATAGGGGTAAACTGTCGACCTAACCCAAGAGTAAGGGCCCAATGATGAAAAATGAGCCCAGTAGTGTAAAACCTAAAGTTTTGACCTATTACATAAGCCCATAAAATATCAGCCCCTTTAAAGTTCTTAAGCCCATCAAAAGGACTAATATTGTATTTCTTAGTGGGCCCTGAGCCCGCACAGTATCGTGATAGCCAAACACTTAGGCGCGCGCTTAATCTACTGCCTACGACCAATTGTTGCTCCTCCTGAACTGAGATGCTATAACTATTGCTACTTAAGTCTATGTTATCTATATTCTTATCTTCATTACCATGTTTGCTGGTTTTATTATTGCTGTTATTTTGCTACGTGATCTATTCTTATGTTATTTCTCTATCTATACGGTGTCTCTTTTAATTAGCTATGTTTGCTACTCCTAAAAGTTGCTATTGGTTCCATTTGTATTTTTACTACTTTATGTTCTTTACTGCATTTTGATGCTACTTTGCATTCATTGTTAGTCCAATTTTATACATGTCTTGTTGTTTTATACACTGAATTTTGCCACTTTCTTTACTTTATTGTTCATTCACAGGGTTTTTGTTACAACTGAAGCTATAAGTCGAATAATTAGTTGATTGATAATTTTGAAGTTGTTAGTCTAATTTTGTTACTAACTGCTGAGTTGGCAAGAGTTGATTGGTTGTAGTTAGTGAGTAGTGAAGGATATAATCTGTTAGCAAACTATTGAAATGGTGTAAAAGTTTTATGAATAATAAAAGTTGCTATTGGTTCCATTTGTATTTTTACTACTTTATGTTCTTTACTGCATTTTGATACTACTTTGCATTCATTGTTAGTCAAATTTTATACATGTCTTGTTGTTTTGTACACTGAATTTTGTCATTTTCTTTACTTTGTTGTTCATTCACAGGGTTTTTGTTACAACTGTAGCTATAAGTTGAATAATTAGTTGATTGATAATTTTGAAGTTGTTAGTCTAATTTTGTTACTAACTACTGAGTTAGCAAGAGTTGATTGGTTGTAGTTAGTGAGTAGTGAAGAATATAATCTGTTAGCAAACTATTAAAATGGTGTAAAAGTTTTATGAATAAAAATTACATTCTTTTCTCGACCTAGTTGATTCTCTTTTTCTTTCTTGTCTTATTTTCTTTATTTCCTCTTCCTATTATTTTTTTTCTAATCATCATTCTTCTCTACTTCTTTCTTTTTTCTTTTCTCTTATTCTATAATCATTATACAATTTCTTTGTCATAGTTTTCTAGGTTGTGTTCGATGATTACTGAGCATAACAATATAGTATCAGACTTCGTTGATCCTGGAGAAACAATTGCTGCAATCGTGAAAGAAAATAAAATAAGAACAAAAATTCAGTGAACAAAGTGCAAAATGTCGAAGCTATGAATTCCATGGAGAATTTTGAGCTGCGATTTTAAGAGATGAACGAAAAATGGCAAGCGCACTCTGAGAAGATGAAGCAAAGGATTCTTGAAAGGATTTCCACATTGTTTCATTCTCAATCAAAAGGTAAAAAACTTCAATCAAGCTTTAATCTCGTTGCAAATCTTGATTCTTTTCCAAAATTGTTTAACCCTAATATTCATCTAAACCCTAATGTTACTCAAAATCCTATAATTAAAACTGATGGGTTTTCTAATAAATGGCATTTGGAGTTTAATAACACTGGGTATTGTCATGAGGTGGATAATAGGTTTGGTCTTTTACCAACACCTAGGAATCATGAGTTAAGTGAATGTAGTCATTATAAAATTGGCAGCAAACTTTATAATTCCAATTTTAAGATTTATATGCCTATTTTTTATGGAACTAATATGAGGGGATGGATTAAAAGATAAGAAAAATATTTCCAGGTATATGGCATACCTAATGATAAAAAAGATTGAATTGGCTACTCTATTTTTTACTAAAAAACCAAATATTTTATTTTACGGTTAGATAGCTAACAATTATTGTACTAAATAGGATGGTTTTATAGAAGACCTTTGTAAAAGATATGGAAATAAGGGCAATTCTACTATGGTAAAAGAATTTAATAAACTGGATCAGGGATTGAGTATTAAGAACGCTTTGAGGAATTAAAATTTATATTGCTTAGATATAATTCTTCTTTAATTAAAGAATATTTCATTTACACTTACATTAGTGGCTTACTAAAACCTACTGTTGAAATTTTAAGACCTATTGACCTTAACCAAGCCTTTCAAATTTCTTTTCTTTAAGAAAAATCTTTAAAAGCAACCTATTAGATGCCAAAACTTTCTCTAAACCTACCCTTAATCCTAATTTTTCCATAAAGTCAAATCGTACAATTCCTTTTTCAAAACCTGGCCCAAAAATCCAATTTTTTTTAACACTATCATACCTAAACATCCTTAAATGGAACCTCAATATGATAAAACCAAGAACCCTACTTTCATCCATTGTAAACTTGATAACCTTTGTAATAAATGTGATGAGAAATTTACACCTGCTCACCAATGCAAGCCTAAGCAACTTCATATAATGAATGCTAATGATGCTAAATTACAAGAAACATTGCCTTATGAGTTTATTGTAAATTCTAAGGTTGAATATTATGAGAAAAATAAAGAAAATGATATTCGAGTATCTCTTTATGCTTTAGGTGCACAAAAATCTACCACTACTATTTTTGTTAAAGGTTTTATTAATAATAAGGAGATTTTCATGTTGATGGACAGCAGAAGCACTCACAGTTTTATCTATGAAAGATTACAATAATAACTTCCTTATAAAGTTGTTAAAACTACTTCTATTTATATTTCAACTGTTGGTGGCAATAAGCTACTTTGTAACAGAGAATGTCTTGGATTTAAATGGCATATGAACAATATGGATTTCTCTTTCAATATATGGATGTTGGATACCAATGACTATGATTTAGTACTTAGGGAAGATTGGATGCTAACTTTTAATTATATTACTCCTGATTTTAATAACAAACATGTCACTATCCATAAAAGATGGCCATCCTATTTTGATTCAAGGAATTAATAATGAAGGCTCTCAAGATGCTTAATGGGAAGAAGCTTAATCAGATGGTCAAGAAAAATTAGTACAATCCTCTTCCACATCAGGCAGAAATTTCTGATGATTTGAAACCATTACTAAATGAATATAAGGATATTTTTCAAGATTCTCAAGGTCTGCCTCCTCGCTGGTTTCATGATCATCCTATTCCCTTGAAACCTAATGCTTAACCAATTAACTTAAGACCCTACAAATATTCTTTTATTCAAAAAACTGAAATTGAGTAGCTAGTGCAAAAGATACTTCATTCTTCGATTATATAATATAGTACCAGTCCTTTTGCTTCTCTCATTTTATTAATCAAGAAAAAAGATAGTAGTTGGCATTTTTGTATGGATTATAGGCAACTTAATTTAATGACTATTAAGGATAAATTTCCCATTCCAGTCATTGATGAGTTGTTGGATGAATTTCATAGTGCTATATATTTTTCCAAGTTGGATCTAAATGTCAGTTATCATTAAATTCGCATGAATGAAACGGATACTCATAATATTACTTTTAAGACACATAGTGGTCACTATAAATTTTGAGTGATTCCTTTTAGGCTCGCTAACACCCCAGCAACTTTTCAGGCCTTAATGAACAATATTTTCTCTCCTTACCTTTATAGATTTATGTTGGTATATTTTTATGATATTTTAGTTTACAGCCCTGATTGGAATGCTCGTTTGCAACACTTACGAATTGTATTTGATGTGTTAAGGTCTCATTAGCTGTATGCAAAAAAGTTTAAGTGTTTATTTTTAAAAGACCATATTGATTACCTTAGTCATATCATTTCTAGATATGGTGTATTGATAGATCTAACAAAGATTAAAGCTATGACATCTTAGCCTAGACCCATATCTTTTAAAGCATTAAGAGGATTGTTGGGTTTGATTGGCTATTATAGAAAGTTTATTACTCATTATGCACTTATCAGCAGGACTCTTATTGAATTTCTTAAGAAAGACAATTTCAAGTGGAGTCTAGAAGTTGATGTAGCTTTAAAACAACTTACGGAGGCAATGACAACAGCACCTATTTTGGCACTTCTGGATTATTCTCAAGAGTTTATTATGGAAACTGATGCTTTGAATTATGGCATAAGAGCAGTGTTGATGCAAAATGGCAGACCTCTTGCTTGTCTCAATAAAGCCTTAAGTAAGAGGCATCATAGGTTGTCCATTTATGAGAAGGAGTTATTGGCCATTATTACATCTATTACAAAGTAGAGGCACTTCTTGGAACATTCATATTTCACTATCAAAACTTATCATGATAGTATCAGACATCTTCTTCAATAAACTCTCCATATATATAGTCAATAGAAAAGTATTACAAAGCTTATTCGCTTGAACTATTCGATTGTGTATAAGAAATATGTTGAAAATAAAGTTGAAAATGCCTTGTCTCGACGAGATTATGGTGAGGACCCAAATTCATATTTTATACTTACTTCTATTAGTATTCCTTCTTGGATTTTAGAAGTGAAAAATAGTTAAGTTAAAAATGAAAAAGCTCAATTCTTGATTTTGACTTTGTTAATTGATCCAAAGGCACATTCTTCTGTCACTTTTGATAATGGTATTCTATGTCATAAAAGGAAAATATATGTAGGCAGCAATGATTCTTTAAGACAATAACTGCTATCGAGGGAATTAAAGGTTCTTATCAGCGATCCAAGCAACACTTTTATTGGCCTAGTCTTCAAAAAGATCTTATTGCTTTCGTTTCAAGTTGTAATACTTGTCAACAATGTAAACCTTAATTTATGGCTTATCCAGGCTTATTACAACCACTACATATTCCCTCTCAGGCTTTGACTCACATCTCTATACACTTCATTGAGCAGCTTCCCAAATCTGAAGGTAAAGACACTATTTTAGTGGTCATTGATAGAGTCACTAAATTTTCACATTTTATTGCATTGTCACATCTTCATGGAATTTTACTTAATTTGCTCATTCTTATTTGTGGTTGTTTTTGAATTTTGGTTTGTGGTTTTTGCTTCTTACGTTTTGTATTTAGTTTTAAGGAGGGGTTTTTTTATCACTTGAGATTTTCCCAAGTAGTTTTCCCCTCTTTGTATTAATAAAACAATTACCCATATATATATAAGGTAAATATAATTGATTCTCATATCCAATCGGTGAACATTTGTTTTGAAGCTCAAATTAAGTTTTCAATATATCTAATAGTTGAATATTTTAATAACTTTGAGCTTATTATTTATTTAAATAATAATTATTTTAAAATTTCATAGACAAAAGGGTGTTTGTTTTAGCTAATGGGATGAAGCTGTTAGGTGTTTAATTCCCAACAACTATAAAAATCTGTTTGGTTAATTTTTAAAAAAAGAAGCTAGTATCGGTTAGGCACCCGAACTGTACCAATTCATATCAGTTTTAATTTAGAGCTTTTCACCGACAACTTTATTTTTTAAATTCTATTTACTGTCTTATCATTTTAACTATAACTATTTATCACTACTTAATAAAATAACCAATTATCACTACTTAATAAAATAATTAATTATCATTACTTAATAAAATATTATTTGGATAACTATTAAAATATTAATATTATAGTTATTAAAAATATTAACCATACAAATAAAAATATTAAAAATTATATTAATAAAAAAATTAATAGCTCATTAATAATAATAATAATAATAATAATAATAATAATAATAATAATAATAATAATTATTATTATTATTATTATTATTATTATTATTATTAT
>CATIWO010605735.1:0-14202 GCA_949673435.1 Macaranga tanarius | reverse complement strand
AAATTTTAATAACTAATTTATTTTATAAATTAAAAATTTTATTTAATTAAATCAAGTGATACTTCTATTTAAAATGATATTTTTATCAATCATAATTTGACACTCTTATATATTTTTGTTTAATTAAATCAAGTGATACTTCTATTTAAAATGATATTTTTGTTAACCATAATTTGACACTATTATATATTTTATTATTTTTTAAATGAGCTTTTTGATCAATGAGTTTTTTCTATTTTCTATAAAAAAAAAAATTGCACCTAAAAAAGTAATAAATCTTTTTAAATTTTATTAATAAATTGATACTATAATATATTTTATTACTTTTTAAAATTTTATTATTACTTAAATTTTTTATATTAAATTATTGAAAAAAAGTGTGGTTATTTCCACTCTTAAATTTTTTAAGTATGCTCTATTTTATATTTTTTAAATAAAATAACTAAATTATACTTTTTTTAAAAAAATTTATACTTATAGTATAATTTTTGTTTCTTAAAAAATCTATTATTTATTCTAGATGAAATTTTTTTATTAGTTAGAAATTTAATAATTTATCATTTAATTTTACTTGAAATTAGTTAAAACTAAATTTCGTAATATTTTACTTAATATTTTAAATAATTTTTTATTAAGAATAATTTGACACAATTTTATATCATATTACTTTATAAATTTTATTAATAATTTCATTTTTAAAAAATTATTAAAAGATGAGATTTTTTCATGCTAACAAATTTAAATACAGTCTATTTTATATATTTTTAACAAAATAACTAAATTAAATTTTTTTAAAAGTACAAATATAGTATAATTTTTATTTCTTAAAGATTTATTACTTTTTTAGGTGTAAATTTTTTTAATATAAAATAATAAAAATTCATTTAAAAAATTTAATAAAATATATAATAGTGTCAAATTATAGTTAATAAAAATATCATTTTAAATAGAAATATCACTTGATTTAGTCAAACAAAAATTTTAATTTATAAAATAAATTACTTTTTAAGATATAAAATTTTAATATGTAATTATAGAGACAAACAATATTAAAAATTCACATCAATTATAAATATTTCAGTTACAAGTATAAATTAATTAAATTATAAGTTTTTTAAATAAATATATAAATATTAAAAATTAACTACAATTATTTATCGTAACAAAATATAAAAATTTTAAGGATTAAATAAATAAATAAATATACGAATTTATTAGACATATTTAAAAATTACATGGACTAAATTAGATATTTTACTTTAACACAGTAACAAAATAACTTAATTTTAACAAAAATAAAATGCATGGATTCAATGTATAGAAATAAAATTGTGAGGAAAAATATGGTTTATTCAAAAAAAATAAATGAGAAAACTGTGGGTGAAGGATTCATCAATTCTTTTAAAACCGCTAAAAGCTGAAATGGATTTCCTGCAGAATGAGGGTGTTCAATGATTAGCACAACATCATAAGCCTCCATCTTGCATAATTGAGTTCACTAGTTATTTTTATATTTTGTCAAACAAATGGAAAAAATAAAATTCGAAACTATACCTCACAACATAAACATGATTTAGTGGCAAATAACTATTGAGAAT
Source organism: Macaranga tanarius (assembly GCA_949673435.1). NCBI lineage: Eukaryota > Viridiplantae > Streptophyta > Magnoliopsida > Malpighiales > Euphorbiaceae > Macaranga > Macaranga tanarius. The sequence continues at coordinate 12,604 of CATIWO010605735.1, read as the reverse complement.
AATTAATTTTTTCTCAGGATAAATGCTTTGTACGGCTGTGCCTATTGTGATAGCATTTGTAAAATCATATTCTCCAATTATCATTTGTTGTTTATATAAATCCAATCATCAACTATGGTATAAAGTTGATCACAATTAAAATGGTAAATTAGTCATTGTTGTTCGTCGATGCCTTCTTTGACCTACTTTACGCACTTAATTCATTGCTAATAGGGCTTTGATTGACCAATTGGGGAGCAGTAACATGGACATTGACTTGGTTAGTGCTAATTAGTTAATGTGCTATATACATATATATGATTTCTTGCTCTCATTCTCATGTGTATTACAGTACCATATTCATATTTTTAGTTCCCCTTTTTTTTTTTTTGCTAAGAAAAATATTGAATATTACATTTATAGAATCTGAATTTTATTACATGGAGCTAAGACAGAAAAAAAAAAAAAAATCAAAATGTGATCTAAATTTTTCTTATAAAGATATAAGTACCTCATGGAACAATGCTTCCACCGATCCAGCCCATGCCCTTTAGTGGGACTTAATATACCATTTTTCTACGTAAGCAATTGCGAAGAAAAAGGGCAAAAAGTTGGATGAATTAAGGGTCCAGTAGATCTCAAGATTTTTGGACTAAGAAGTAGGAACTCCACATCCAAAGGCAATGAAATGTTTTGTAATGTGATCCAACGGTTAGGTGAGCTCCAATTAGGTCAAAAAGAAGTAAATTCTAGTTCTAAGAGGGGACCAAAATCCCACTCAGCCTACCTTAAAAATCTTATTTTAGACTAGTTATATTCTTACATGTAAGCAATTTTAAAGGGTCTTATATTTTATAATCCCCACTAATTTGATACAAGTCCTAATAAACCCATGATTGTCCTCACATGGATTCCAACACAAAATGCCACATTCTTTATTAGTTGTTTGTCCTTAAAAGCCATCCACTAAAAATAAATTATAACCTTTAGTTGCAATTTTCCCTTTTCAATTAATTTGTAGGGTTCCCCACATGAGCAATGCTCAAGTCCTAGGTGAGTAGAAAGATAAAAACATACCAACATCTAGTTATCCAAATAGTAAGTGAAATTTTAATTTTAAATTTTTTTTATATATAAAATAAATACTGTAAATTTTTTTATCACTTTATGAATTCATCCAACTTAAATTCTCTAATAATCAAAATTATTATAACAGCCGAATATTAAAACACAACATATACAAAAGAAGGACAAAAAGAAATGAGATAGGCCTTTCTTTCAACTTCTTGGTTCTCTTTTTTTTCATGTTGGAGGCTAAGGGCAGCCATGGAACACCAACCAAATTTGGTCTCCACATGGGCCATACATTACTAAAAAACATATAACCAATCATACTATAAATCAATATTAAATGGGTATTAGGGCAATATGAAAATTAAATATATTGTAATAATAACTATTATAGGTGTCCTAGCATAGTCTCTATAAAAAGCATCCTTGTTTTAGGGGCTGGTGGGGGAATTCCATAACATGTCCCTTGTAGGTAATGTAGCAGGGATTAAGAAGGGGAAGTCTTTTAGGACATCATGATGATAACTGCAGCTTAACCATGTCTAGACTCTAGAGTCTAGACCTTAATCTTCAAGTAATTATTCTAATCTGTGATTTTAGTAATATAACCAATTCAGTCAAATTTTCCCTTATTTTCCTTTTGTACTATTAACTTTTACTTTGACTGACTTCTAAATGTCAACAAAATTGATCATAATTTTGTTTAAATAAGCACATAATGAAGACATCATTTCTCAAATAATATATAATTTTTTTAATTCTTAGGCGAATTACATCTAAAAAAAATTTATGATATATTCCAACGCGGAGTTAGAAAAATTATTAGGGAAGGCCAGAAACAATACATTGACCTTATGTTTGCATTAGAAATTTTACAAACACACCTTACATTTGAAGCTTCAATTTATTATTTTATATACAAAGTTAAAGATTATAAGTTCAAGCAACAAATTTTAATCATTAATTTGTTTTTTGGATACCAATTAATTAATTTTTTTAGTTTATTCACCGTTAAATTATGTTTTTATGCTTTAAAATTTCCTAATTACCACTTTACCATATGTCTTTTTACAAATATTGTTCATAAATAATATTTTAACAGTTTCGAGTTGCCTCGTGTTTTCACAACCTTTCATAATATTGTAAAACTAAGTTAACGAAGAAAAGTATTTTAACATAAACTCTTCAAGGAAGCAAGGGTCGCTATTAAGCATAAGTTCCCGTTAATTATTGATTACTGTAAAGCAATAAATTAAAAAAAAAAATAAAGGATTATATATATCACAAAAAATTACAAGACACAGATGTCAAGCAATAAAGTTATGTATAAGAAATCTGCCATTGTTGTATAATTATGCATAGAGACAGGCAAACTCTCACCTATATAAACTGTGATTGGTTTGTCCTTATTCCTTGTTCATGTTCACTAGTAAAAAGAGCTTTAAAAAGGGTTTTTAACACCTAAGCTAAGAATGCTTATCCGCATCATTAAAAGGTAATTAATTACTCTAAACAACAAAAACAATTTATAATGGTGATGTGGACACAAACACCAATTCTTTGCTTCACTATGAAATTTCTTGTATTCACACATAGACAAAGTTATGTATATACACATAAGGGGGATTGATCCAAGGATATTATATTAATTTAATTACACTATGGTGGTCACAATAATTTAATCAATGACATCGCTAAGACTTCAGAATTTACCCTTTAAGTTAAATGTATAAACCCAATTAGAGGTCATTATAGCTTTTCAAATCCTATTTTTGTGATGTAAATGCTCTCTTTGGAGAGTCATGTCTACCCCACCTATTAGAAAGGCAAAAAGAAAGGTATTTTTGTTTCTAAAAGAGTAGAGCTCTCTTGTTAAATACATAATATAATAGACACCTTATATTGTAGGCATAGACATAAACATATATGTGTAATTAACATTTTTTTTCTTTTACTTAAAAAAAGTTCACCGCAATTAGGTTTATCAAACTTTAACAAACATTATGTTTTAGAATTTTTATAAGAAATTTTCAAAAATAATTAAACACATACATAAACAATTGCTACGTAACTCGAATTCTATTGTTCCTCCAAAATGGAAGTTAAAAAAAAAAGTAAAAAAAAAAAAACCTTAATCTAATATAATTAAGAGAAGGTATTTCTTTTGACACTTGTATATTTTTAGTCATGATTCTACTATAATATAGTGATAATTACAATATTGAAACTTCGATAACACTCCCTAATATATTACGTCAAATAACAAATGATTCAAATGTTTGTCTTGTTGGGTGTTAAAGGACAAAGCTAATTGCCAACTTGTGAAATTGCTCTAATTTGTTGACCACTTAGCCGGTCCGAATATCCTACAACCAGCCAACATAGTTCGTATGGTGAAGAAATAAACATTAGCGTCACAAAAGAAGGAGAGTATAATTTGAATTTGATCACTAAATTATTTTTCTCACTGACTACAAGAATAATATTTAAATTTTCGATAGATAAAATTATAACATAAACATGAATGTAATAATTGTATTAATTACTTAAAAATAATATTGACATAAAAGTTGCTTTTTTTTATTTAATAAATAAATTTGTACTTTTTAGAGAAAATTTATTTATATTTCACAAAGAAATCTTTTATTTACATCTAAGGTCTTATATTTATTACTATTATATGTTGATTGAGATAACGATTAATTTGAATTCTTTTAAATAATTATTCAAGTTTGAATTATGTTTGAAGAAATTTATTTTCTTTATGAGTTCATTTAGTTCAAAATTTAGATTAGTCAAACTCATGTGATTAATTAGTATTAAAAATGTTAAATATAAAAAAATAATTACAAAAATTTCATATTTAATTAATAAAAAATATAATACAACTAGTTTAAGTGGTAAAACATCTTAAATTCTCTTAAATAAGCTTTTGAGTTTAAGTTTTATGTATGAATAAAACAAGTACTGCAAGAGTTTTATTTTTTTGCAGGTTAATTCGACTTGACTTTAAATCAGTTAAAATTTTTATAGCTATCAGGTATCGGGACACCAAATATAAAAAAAATAATAAAAATAAATAAATAAATATATATATATATATTACAAACCGAACTATTGAATGGATATAATTTTTCAGCCAACAAATACTTTTTTTTTTTATCTGCTTTCATCTATCCAGCAGTAAGCTTGCTGGGAGCAAGCTAACCTCCCACATTCTCCACTTTCCTGAAAGGTGGTCCACTTACACCCGTTCCGTGTGAGATTAACACCGGATAATACCGTTCCGTGTGGGGTTAACACCAGATAATACTCTTTCCGTATAGGATTTAACACCGAATATCTAGGTTATAGGGCGGAATTTGATTCCCTTTCTCCCGCTCTCACAGGAGCCTTCGGGCTTCAATGTTGTTAAAAAAAATAAATACACTACAATAAAATATACAAAGATATATATTTATATTGTGCAAAAACACATACATTTATAAAATTATAGCTGGAATTGATTAGGATGATGATCACATGCAACTTAACATAACAAAAGACTATCAGACGTGGAAGTGGATCCCACAATGCCATGTGGAACCACTCATCATAGATATTATCTGACGTGTCCAAAAATGGACCACCAAACCGTTCACAGATGGTGTGGGAAATGAAATGAGAGAAAAAAAAAAAAAAGACTGCAGCACCAGAGCACCCATCACATCCCACGTGTTTAATGGACCCCACAGTCCTCATCTTCCAATGGCAAAGCCCTGTAAATAATCCAACATTCGAAGCTCAAAATGGACTTATAAAATGAAATTACTTAAAAATTAATAAAAATCTCCCAAATTTCTGCCGGGTTAACTCGAGCCAACCCTGTTGCCTGCTTCGAAGCAGACAACGAAAGAGACGGCAACTAACGGCTCCGTTAACTCTAACTGCACGCAAACGGATGCTAAGTACAGTGTAACCAAAATCATCTTTTCACAACTTGGCTCGCTCATTGGGAGACTTTGGTTTGATTTTGTTATTGTCTAGTCAGCCTATACAAATATAAATACATTCCACTTCAAAATGCAATTTGACTTTTTGGATTAAGTAAAATAAATTATTATTATTATTATTATTTGATATTAATTACTGATATTCAAAATTTATTATATTCAACTCATTCAATTTGACTCGAATATGATCAGATAAAAATTTTCCAACAACTATTTAATGCGACTACATTCACTACACCCATATAAGATTATAAATATGACAAAAATCTTCTAACAACTATTTAACGCGGCAACATTTCAAATTCAAAATATCAATTTAAACTAGAACAACCATGTCAGCTGATCTGACTAATGATTATTAGTAAAAATAAAAATTATTTTCAAATATTTTTGATTAATATACTGATATCATATAACTTAAAAATAAATGTTTTACCTACATAAATTGTATTATATTCAATTGTAAAATTTATAACATTAAAATATATATTTTAATTTTAATAAATAAATATTTTACACTTAAATTATGTGTTACAATAAAGTATAGTGCATCCAATGTAAGCAATAATTTCTTTAACTTAGATATAGATATATTGTATTGTACTATTAGGCTACCCTTTCCTTTAAAATTGGATAAAAAATTAATTTTATAAATCTACTACAACATAATTCAAACACATTCTCCTAATATTTTTTAAAGATAAATGATAAATAAATCACTTATTCATTAGTATTTTCAAATGATTTTTTAGTGTGAATCATTGTATCCAAAATTTATTGAATTTTAACTAATTCAGTTTGATTTGAATAGGTCTATAAGGACTGTAAAAGTCTTTAAACAACTATTTAACGTTGCTGAATTCACTAAAATATTTTCAAATGATTTTACTAGTATTATTATATAAATCTAATATATTTGTAATCAAGAATCAGTTAATTTTTAATTGGTTTAATTTTTTTTTATATCAAGTTAACATACATTTACAAATTGAACCAAACTATCTTTAGATCAACTTATAAAAGAAATTAAAATGGAGGCAGTCCAGGTTGGAATCTATGATAGAGCCAAAGAAAAACCGTTACCTAACGGGCAGGCCAAGGGCATCAGCCGTCCTGTTAACCAGTCTCTCAAGATAAAATTCTAACCAGAGTTAGTTAGTTAGGTTAGCATTACATAACACAACACAACACAACACAATACACAACACAAAAGCAGACAAAGAAAGAGAGTGTTGTTGTGGAGTGCAGTTGCAGTTAAAGCAAAGAAAGAACGCGTAATATAAGACGCGCGCAAAGCTGTTCCTTTGCTTGTAACGGCGTTTTTATTGTGGGGTTTGGGTATTGGGGCAGAAACTTGTCTATAATCTACACTCAAAACAAACTACTTTTCAGACAGAAAACATAGTGGTTTTTTGAGCTCACAAAAGTGGTTTTGTAACCGTTCTTAGTGGTTTAGCGTTACAGCTTCTGGGATCTCTGGATCGTTACGTAGCAAAGATAGATAAGAGTTTTTAGAGTAACGGGTGTGTTGTGAAAGAGGAAAAGTTTGAGTCTTTATTATTGATTGTTTTAAAATTTTATTTTAACGGCTTTGCTAGTGATAATTGTAGTGATAATTGATTTTTATTTGGTGATTTAAGTGTATATAATAAGGTAACAATTTAAGGGTACAAGGAAAGTTTGAATTTTTTGGTTGTTGACTTGGTTGTTGTTGTTCAAAAATGATGGCTGCAAATCGGGTTGGGTCGTTTTCTCAGGGTGGTAGTGAAGGTAAGAGCATGAAATTACTTGATTTTTTTTCTTGTTAGTGGTTGTTTCCGGGGAAAGTTTGTTACTTTCTGGGTAAATGCTGAGAATTTTTAGTTTCTTTGAGTTTCAGGTGGTGGTGGTGGAGAGGATCTGTATACCGAGTTATGGAAGGGATGTGCTGGACCACTTGTAGATGTTCCCAAGCATGACGAAAGAGTGTTTTATTTCCCACAGGGGCATATGGAACAGGCAAGATTGAGTTTTTAACTTTTGTTTTTTTGGTGAAATGATGAATTTGATTGTGGTTGGTTTAATTGGGGATTAGGAATGTTGAATTGGGGATTGCTTTCTGTTAATGGGTGTGATTTTTTTTTTTGGTTGAGCATTTAAAAATGTTGCTATTTTTGGGTTGTATAGCTGGAGGCATCAACCAATCAGGGGTTGAATCAAATTGTTCCTCTGTTTAATCTCCAATCGAAGATCCTTTGTCGTGTCATCAATATTCAACTGCTGGTATTTCACTCTCTGATCTTAATTTCTGTCTGTTACTTTGTCTTTTTAATTGTGCTTTTTGTTTTGTTTTTATGGGAATTATGAGCTTTATTGAGATAAATCCCTCAAGTATTGGCTTGGTTGAGTTGAAGTCCTGGCCATATGATTAATTTATGTGTTGTGTATCTTAGTAACTGAATGAACAATTTGGTTTTTGATTGTCAAAAGATTTGGATGAATTTTTTTTGATTTGTTCTATATGTATAGGCTGAGCAAGAGACAGATGAGGTGTATGCGCAAATTACTTTGATGCCAGAATCAGATGTAAGAACCACTTTAGTTTCTCTCTATTTTTGATCTGCGTTTTCTAATTCATTTGAAGTTTGATGATTTTAAGGCTTGAAATATTTTTGATCGCATTGAATCTATTTAAAACACTGCAGCAAACTGAGCCTACAAGTCCTGATCCAAGCCCAGCTGAGCCATCAAGACGGCCAACAGTTCACTCATTTTGCAAAGTGTTAACAGCCTCTGATACAAGCACTCACGGGGGATTTTCTGTTCTCCGTAAACATGCTACTGAATGTCTTCCACAGCTGGTAATATTTGCTTGTGTTCTGACTTCTTTAGGTTTTACCCCTTTCATTTCAAGGTATTTGTTTACTTAATGTCATTTTTGGATGTTTTTCAGGACATGACCCAACCAACTCCAACACAGGAATTGGTTGCAAAGGATCTTCATGGCTACGAATGGCGGTTTAAGCATATTTTCAGAGGTAAACATTTCTCTGTCTTGTTTCTCTGTCTTGTTTCTCAATGATAGGATTATTTTGCTTTGATGAAGAGATCTGTGCCTTCAACCATCTTTTTTTTGGCTTGTTGAACTATTACTCAAGTTTCTTTTATCTATATCAAACAGGACAACCACGAAGGCACTTGCTTACTACAGGGTGGAGTACATTTGTTACTTCTAAGAGATTAGTTGCTGGGGATTCATTTGTTTTCCTCAGGTATATAATTTGCCTTTTGCTCCTCCCTTAATATTCTTTGTTAGTACAGGGAACAAAGCTCTTATTCATTTATAAATTTACTATTTAGGGGGGAGAATGGAGAGTTGCGTGTTGGAGTGAGACGCCTTGCTCATCAACAGAGCAGTATGCCCTCATCTGTGATTTCAAGTCAGAGCATGCACCTGGGAGTGCTAGCAACAGCATCTCATGCTGTTGCAACACAAACTCTTTTTGTTGTCTATTATAAGCCAAGGTAAAGGACATAACTAATTTTGATGGAGTTTTTATTTTGTCTTTTGTTGAAAAATGTGTGCGCTATACATGTTTGGTTTTATCTGTTCCTCATTTTCATTAGTTTAATTTACTGCTATATGTCTAATATACCAGGACAAGCCAGTTCATCATAAGCTTGAACAAATATTTAGAGGCTATCAACAATAAGTTTACCGTGGGCATGAGATACAAGATGAGGTTTGAAGGCGAGGATTCTCCTGAGAGAAGGTAGAAAGTTTTTCCTGTTTAAATTTTGGCTGAATGATCTAAAAAATTTCTGAGCGGACCTGTAATTACAGTGTTTGTTGATTAATCAGGTTTTCAGGTACTATTGTTGGAGTTGAAGATTTTTCTCCTCACTGGCGTGATTCCAAATGGCGTCAATTGAAAGTAATACACTGCCATGATTATATTTATTTACCTCTTTCTGCACTTTATTTGAAATCCGATAAGTTATCATACTGATATCAACAATAATCTGTTCTTTTCTTTTTTCTTATTCTCAGGTTCAGTGGGATGAACCTGCATCTATTTCAAGGCCTGATAAGGTTTCACCATGGGAAATAGAACCATTCTTGGCCTCATCAAACATGGCTCAACAAGCTCCAGTAAAGAACAAAAGGCCACGTCCGCCAAGTGAAGTTCCCACCCTTGGTAAGTGGGACTAATGGTTTGCTGTTTTCAAGATTTTTTTTTTTTTTACAAATCAGTTGTTTTTTTTCTAACATCATGTTGAAATTGCTGCTGTTGGTTCCTCTTTTTGCATGTTAGATATATCCTCGACTGTTGCACAACCTTGGAATTCTCGAATTACACAGTCCCATGATTTAACACAGTTGAGTGTTACAGCAGAAGGCAAACGAAATGAGAATCATATCATGTGGCAGCACAAGCAGGCTGATATTAACAGCCATAGCAATGCTATGCCAAGGACTCCAACTGAGGGTGGTTGGCTATCTTCTCATGTGAGTGTTTCTCAGCATCTGTTTCAGGAAGGAACAGAGGATAGCAAAAGTGTCTCCAACTGGCCTGTTGTCTCAGGCTATTCTACTCCGCAGTCATCGAAGTTGCACGATCCAATTCTTGAACCTGTGGAGAAAGGGAGAAAATCAGAGGTGGCTGCTAGTTGCCGATTATTTGGCTTTGACCTCATAAGTCATTCAGCAAGCTCATCTGTTACTGAGAAGACACCTGGACGACCAATCACTGTGTCTAGTGGCACCACTGAAGCACATGTTCTGAGTAACCTGTCAGCAGCTGATTCTGACCAAAAATCTGATATATCAAAAGAAAGGAAACCAGAACAGTTTCATGTTTCACCAAAAGATGTTCAGAGCAGGCAGAGTTCTGTTTCTACAAGAAGTCGCACCAAGGTGTGAAAACAAAGAAATCTTGTTGTTCTTTGCAAAGATTTTATGTGCCTAAGAAGGTTCTGAAAATGAAATTTCTTGCACTTGTTGTCAACAGGTTCAAATGCAGGGGGTTGCTGTTGGCCGGGCCATTGACTTGACAATGAGAAAAGGATATGATCAGCTTTTAGATGAGCTGGAGGAGATGTTCGACATCAAGGGACAGCTTCACCCTCGGGATAAGTGGGAAATAGTGTACACTGATGACGAAGGGGATATGATGCTCGTTGGTGATGATCCGTGGGTGTGAGTATCCTATACTATCATTTCTCACAAATTATTAAGAATTATTATTAACGCTATTTGCATAGTCAAACTTACTGTCAACATGTACTATGATTCAGTGAATTCTGCAACATGGTAAGAAGAATCTTCATATGCTCAAGTCAGGATGTGAAGAAAATGACACCTGGAAGCAAACTCCCCATGTTCTCTATGGAAGGTGAAGGGACTGTAATAAGCTCAGATTCAGCCGATAACTGAATCATGGGGCTAACCCTTCTTCCTGTTTCATTTTGTTTTTCTCTTTCTGCTTTATGTTTTTTTTTTTGTTTGCTGAGATAAGTAGGAGTTGGTTTGTATTTGGGATGCGAAGGATAAGTCATATGCTTGGAGGGAGGAAATACTGGCTAATTAGCAAGGCTCAGGTTTTTAGAGCTAACTACCAAAGGAGACTATTAAAAGATTATATTGACTGGGTTCCAAGTAGTGGGAGTTAAACTGTAGGACTAGTCTGTACATTTGTTGGTATTTGCTGCTAGAGGGGTGGGGTACATGTTTTTTTTTGTTTTTTTTTCTTTCTTTTCTTTTGGGTTTGTAAATATTTATGTCATTTGGCAAATGTAATTTTTGGTTTTCTAGAGTGGAGAAATTTATTGCAAGAAGTTGCTTTTGTCAGCTCTATTGTGCTGGGATTGTTATTATTTTGTGAAAGGATAACGATAGAGTTTATACGTTTATCCGAGCGGCATGAATAGTTTCGTCGTTTATTAAATAAAGATAAAATTTTATTTTTAAAAATTACTTGTTTGTCCCCATTAGTGGTGGCATTTAAATGAGCGAGACAATTTTATTTTTTATTTTTTATATCAAGAAACGAAATGAAACTATTCGTCTCTAGACACAAATCATTACCTTTGTCAAATGGATCAACTGCTCCACCCCCAATAATTATGCATACAATGCCAGCTTGGTAGAGGTGGTGGCTAACATTGCAACCCAAATGACCCGTGATTCCTTTATTATTATTATTGTTATTATCATATCTCTGCTGCTCTGAGTTCTCCCATGTTAGTGGCCAGTTAGTGAAAATTTGTGGGGAAAATTTCATCATGGTGATAATGATGATGTTACAGGATTATTGCATGTGGTATTCTTTTTATTGCATTATTTGTGCAAGCAAAAACGTATGCACAATGTGCTCTGCCTCTTAATGGCCCTAGTTCTCATGGCATGGGCAGGTCTGTCTTGTGTTCAGGTGGTAGGGTTGCTTTGCCATATTTTCCTATTTTTGCCTTATTTTTTCTTTATTCTTTGAATTTTACCCGTTTTAAAGGTTCTAGCTGTAGGGTTCACAAACTGAAATTGTCTGAAATATACTATTCTCAATTCAAGCAATAAGAATGTCAGGACATTTAGTGTCATTTAAAAGTAGAAAATGACTTTGATGGCTATTCCGTGTGATTTGTGTTCACAAATGCAATGCATGGATCTTAATTTGGCCAAGGGCTTTTTGCTTTGACCCTAAAGTCTCTGTTCCTGTTTTTTCTTCTTGGTCATGTATTCCACTTGAGAAGTGGCTGTTAATGTCCTTCAGGTCGTCTTTCATTTGTCCATTGAAATGGGCTTCAATGGAAGGTTAGCATCACATACTATTTAACATTGATTCCTTGTAAGATATGGGCTTACCAATTCTAATATTACATTTTATGGTTGAATATATGATGAATACTATACATTTTATGGTTAAATATTATATATTTATGATATGCAATATTAGAATTGGTGAGCCCATATCTTACAAGGAATCAATGTTAAATAGCTAGTATACACCTCCATTGGCAACAAATGATCTCCATCTTAGAATTGGGAGATTTTTGTCAACACCAGATATATTACATTTTATAGTTGAATATATGATATATACTCCAATATGTGAGACATGACCCATAAAAATAAAATATATATATCTTTGAATTACAAATTCAACTGTATGGTGTAGTAAGTAAAATTTCCCTTTACAATTTTCCATCCTCAAAAGTCAGTGTGCTTGCACATGTCATAGTTGATTTGAGAAAATGTAATTATGATGATCTAACTTCCCATTGTTCAGTAAAATGATGAATTAAATATGCTTTAATCTCGCATCATATATTAAGAGAATTAAAGAAAAAATCTACTATTTTACTGAAAAAAAAAAGTCTACAGTCATATATTTTGTTCCTTCAATATAGTCCTGTTTACCTTTTGATCACCAATCCACTCTGTCACCTTTCATATGTAAATATATCGATCCCTGTCATCCTGGCCTGTGTTGAGAAGAAGCCCTCAAGACCTTAATATATCTAATTAATTATGATTTGACAAACTAACTGCCCACTATACTTTGCTAATAATCCCTCTATCCCCT
>CATIWO010605675.1:0-12275 GCA_949673435.1 Macaranga tanarius | reverse complement strand
TTATGAAGAGAAGATGAATATTGTATATCGTACAGACCTCCTGCAGCGGTTTGAGAGTGTGGATATTGTGTGTATATATATATATATATATATATATATATATATATATTATATCTATTAAGAATAAATTTTTTGGTTATGTAACCAAAAAAAATATTTATGTAACATCTTAGTTCATATTTATTAATTTATTTATTAGTTAGCATTATTTATTATTTTTTGAAATAGGTTATAAAATAATTTTTTTATTATTTTATTTGTTGATAATAAATATATTTTTAATTAATAATATAAATTTCTGAATTTCCGAACCGTACCGTTCCATACCGATCCGTTCCGAAAGAACTGAATCTTTGTACCGAACCGTACCGAAAAATTGGTACAACACGTTATTCCTGTACCGAACCGTACCGAAAACTGGTACTGGTTCTGGAGATTTTATTTTTAAAATTCCCGAAATATGGTACGGTACTAGAGAATTTTTTTCCCCGGATTTACCCGAACCGTGCTCACCCCTAATTGGTACCAAAAAGCACAACCTTTTCGATCTTTTGTATATATATTCCAAACTTTAAAACTTGGCAAAACTAACCCAATTTGACATATAATTTGCAATTTTAGCACAATTTAACTTACTATTTGTAATTTTAGCACAATTATAATTTGGTCATAAATTAAAAAATAAAATACATACATGACATTTGAAATAATTTAGCTAACATTTATTATTATAATCCCACATTCATGTGAAGACTTAAAATTAAGTAAAAAAGAATATGAATATATTTTTTACAAATTAAATAAATTTTTCATTCTTATTTTATATTTTATTAAATTATTGAAATTGAAGTCTAACTAACTATTATAATTAGTATTTAGATGATGTGTGATATGTCATTTATAAAAATAGATATTAGCTACTTCACCGTAAATGTCATATATTGACCAAATTCCAATTGTGCTAAAATTACAAATAATATGTCAAATTGAGATAGTTTTGCTAATTTTTAAAGTTTGGTATAAATTTACAAAAAGTTGAAAAGGTTGTGATTTTTGACATCAATATGCCTTATTAGGTTAATATGAATTTAGTTTGTGTCAATCTGTCATGGGGGATTTATATCCAAAATCCAACAAAGATTATAAATATTTCTTTAATGCCACATGTCGAATAAGAATTCTAAAGAAAAATCAAACTTTATAGCTAACAATTCAATATATAAACAAAAGTATTTTTATTATAAGAGCTTTTGAACATGTAAAAATTTGAATTTTAGTTGAATTAATAGAGCTTGATTTTCAAATGCACTGCGACAGATTGGCTTTATTACATTGAATCATGCATAAGATTTTTATTGCTTTAATCTTCCCTTTGATGGTTAGAGAAATTATTTCAAAAGCATTATATGGCTTCATACTTCAGGACATTTTACTGCTGCTAGTTCTTGAAATGCCTTAAGGGCTAAAGGTGAAAGAGTTTTATGGTGGAGGCTTATTTGAGGTGGGAGTAATATACCCAAATATAAAAACCTTCACCTTTATATGAAAACTATAAGGATAAGTATAGATAATGGTTGAATTGTTTTAATATTAAAAGCCTACGTGTTGACACTTAGGTTTGGGCTAGCCCAAGAGCAAAAATCCAATGATGAAAGTTTAAACAAAATGAGCATAAAAAGTGTAAAGCTTGAAGTTTCAACCCATCTAACAAGCCTACGACCCAACAAAGCCCATAAAGCCCATTAAAGTCTTCTGATGGCTTTTGTCTTATTATTGAGGCAGTTACCTCTTCACTGAGGCAGTGCCTCATTATGCTAAGGTGATCGTATCATCACTGAGGCAGTGCCTCAGTGAATAGAGGTGATCGCCTCATCACTAAACTGAGGTGGTGCCTCAATAGGGTTTACTATAAAAAAATAAAATATCTAAAATTGAACGTGGCACAAATTCCTCTGATGTTTAAAGTCATTAACCATGATTTCTGAGACAAAAAATCATAGGTAATACGCTCTGAAGATGGAGAAAAGTGAGGGGGCTAGAGAAAATTAAAAAAAGAAAGGAAAATAGAGAGAAGGGGGATAGACCCTACAAAAAAAAAACAACATTCTAAAAAAATGAGAGAGAAGAATAAAGAGAAAGAAAAAATCAAAAAAAAGGAAAAGAACTAGCTAGGAAAAAGCGCCAAATCTTGAGAAATTCCATTCAAGAAGTTGAAGGAGCTGTGATCTTAGAAAAAGGTTTAGAGGCTAGGCCCTACACTGTTTGATGTTTCTGCTTATTGCCAGTAGAATCTCTGAGGGCTAAGATAAGGTGGATTAAGATGCCAAACGAGCATCAAACAAGTAGTGCTATTCTTAATACTTTTTATTTTACTCATATTTCAAATAATGCATGACATTGTTTTCAATAAATAAATATAATATAGCCTCAATCTTCAAATTTTTAAATGTATTACATGACATGTTTTAAACCACTGCATAGTTGGAGAATCTTATGTGATGTGAATGATTGTGCTTAACATATTTTCTTGTATACTTATTGTTTAGTTTGGAAGTTTTCTATTCTATAACAGTGTTATTTTTTTATTATGTGACAATTGATCATTATTTAGGCCTCTAAGTATAAATATACATATTTAGAATTGATAGAAGCTCTAATTATCATTTTTTGGTTATTCTATTTCCACACTACAGATCACTGAGGTGACAACTCATTGTTGAGATGTTACCTTTGCTTCAAGAGGTGAAGATACGGTCGCCTCATTATGGTGAGGCAGCACCTCAATGATGAGGTGCCGCCTCTGTATGGCTAGGAGGGTTTTCTAGCATGACAATCTCCTACCACTTGCATGTTTATTCCTACATTTTATATGATTTACTATTCTTATATTATTTTGTTTATTATGTGCTTCTTGTTAATTATTTTTACATCATGAACTAACTTCATTATTTTGTAGGTCTTTTCCTTTGGGTGATCTAATTGATAAATTATTTGCAAGCATATATGCTTAGTAGCCTATCAGTTACTACCTTTTATTTTAGTTTTAATTTATTTTTTTATTTTGTTTCCTTATTTTAGTTGTTGTGTGTGCTAAATGGGTTGTAATCATTTCTCCTTCCCCTTTTTTTTGCATTTGCAGCTCCTTTGTTATTTATTATTTATTGATGTTTTATAGGTGAATATTGATAATGTAATATGAATGTGATGGTTGTTGTGATACTTTAGACTTAATTGCATGAAAATAGGAAAATTAAACAAACATGGACCTAATTGTAAAATTTAAAAATTATTTAGAGGCAAACTGCATTTTTCACATGTAATTAAAGAAATAATTAAATAATAAAATATAAAATACAAACAGAGACCGATCACAAGGTTAGGCAGGTATTTCAAAAGTCTATACTTTGTTTCTGGATCCAATCTCTAAGGATGGCTATTGGGCCCCTCTGTGGGATTCAATTATTGTATAGTGTGTCCTGGATTTCACCTGGACGGCAACTCCCTTCTCTGATCTAGGCCCAAAAAGCTCATAATTATATTTCTAATGGGCCCTAAGCCTACACAATATCGTGGTAGCCAAACACTTGGGCGCGCACTGAACATCGTCACCTACAGTGGCAACTTTATTAGAGATAGAGAAATTGATTCTAATATTTTGTGTTTTATCATTTTTATTTATTTGGTTATTTCTTTTGCATTCATAATACTATTTTAGATATTCTGAACTAAGTCTCGAATAACTCGACGGTAGTCGTTGCATTGTTACCTATATTTCACTCAAACTTGGTGGTAGTATATATGACTATTGTCACTCATAATGGAATACAATTGAGTACATCATTTGAACTCTGAGGAGACGGAAAGAAAGTATGAAAGTATGGGAACCTTTTACCTTACCTGAGACTCAACACATGTAGTGGCTTATCAACTTCCTCTAAGTTCTTTCCAAGATGTATGTGTTTGATGTGATATAGTAGTTTTATCTATAAAGCCCGAGCCCAATGATAACAGACTATTTTAGGTTGGGCCCTACCCTCTTATTATGGGTCATTATATTGGACTTTGGTTTTATTTATAAGATTTATTACTTGTTTGCTATTATCATCTCAAGAGATTGTATATACGTCAGTTTTGTTATATCCCGATAATAATCAAAATTCAGACCAAAAAAATTTTAGAATAAGAGACTCACCATTGAATACGTGTGTAGAAGAAATAAGGTTGGAAGGCATCGTTGTTGAAACCTACTTATATTTGCTTTTCTATACTTATATTTTGCTTTTTTTTTTTGTAAATAAATAAATAAAAAGAGAAAAAATGAAAATAACCTATATTTTATGCGTACATGACACTCATTTCGGTTTTTAAAAATATATTATTTGCAGCCAAAAGTCTCCTCTTGTTTGATAGCAAATTAAAGGTAATTTAGTCCACCAATATCAAGCATCTAATTAATCAATTGAGACCATATCATAACGAAGTAGAATGTTGGGACCCTCTAATTTTGATATGGAATCTTTCAAGTAAGAAATTTTAATAGAAATCAAAGATGAGATGCAAAAATGTTCAAATATATGGCCCATTAATGAAGAAGACTTTGAAACTAGGACCATTGTGGTAAGCCACTTAAAGAAAAACTAAAAGTAGCAGGAAATCTGGTTGAACTTAAATGGATTAAAGACATCAAAAAGCATATGGATCAGCTACAGGCTACAATGAAGAAGAACAGGCTCAACTATGACTTTACCGACTTGAAGGACCCTTAAAATTCAAATTCCCAGACATTAATAAGTATGATGGAATAGAAGATCCTCACTTTCATCTTCAGCAATACATTACTTTCATGAAGCCTACCAAATTGACCAAGGTGCAAATCATTAAATAATTTCCAATAGTATTGACAGGAGTTGATGGTAAGTGGTACTATACTCTAAATGCACATGTTCAATAAGACTGGAAAGAGCTATGTTCAGCCTTTATCAAATAATATAGGCTAATTTTTCAATTTGAAGTCTCCCTTCAAGAGCTACAGAATACAAAGTAAAAACCTGATGAATCCTTCAAGAGCTTCTTGACTAGATGTAGGGAAAAGTTAGTCTAGATAAAGCATAGGCTTGCAGAACCAAATCAACTGGTCATAGCCATAGAAGCTTGCATTCCACCTCTAGCTAACAAGTTAAAAAATATGGGCATGAGAAACTTTAAAGAACTGTACCACTTTGGAGAGTAGATTAAAGTAGACTTGAAGCCAAGCACTCATAAATGATTCTAGTTATTATCTCTTACAGCTATAATAATTTAGAACAATATTTCATTGCAATGTTTTGTTCTATTAAATGTCAGACTACTCAATTTATATGATTACGAATGATTGTGCACATTATGTTAGGCTTGAATGAGAGAGACATTAAAAAAAAGGGCTAAACATCAAGAATCAAACTTTAATTTCTCTTTTAGCATTATAAACCTTAGCTTTTCATCTGCATGAAATAAATTGATCATATCCACAAAAAGAAAAAGATAAAAATAGAGAAAAAAAAGTAAAAAAGAAAAGGAAGAATGAGAAATAAGAGAGGAAGAGTTTCCATCACTATCTACCAATACCACCCATACTTGAGAAGCCAAATCTATTTATCTCCCATCATCCACCTTTTCGAACCATTCCCTACTACAAGCAATGTCGATCCCAAAGGCTCAAAATAAAATTTCCACCAACTGTGAGCTATAAAATAATTAGTTAAAAAATCCGCAAAGGACTGATCAATGACAAGAATAATGTAGTGTGCCCAGTTGTAACAAATAAGTAATTATATATGGGCATGATTAACATGATATTAGGACACAAAGTGTTAAACATGGACTTTTTAGGATCAGCAGTGAGAACATCGAATGATCGATAGCCAAAATGGCAACACGAACATCAAGCAATTGGTGGCAAATACATCAGACAGTCAACAACATGGACATCAAACAATTAGCAACACCAATGCAAAAAAAATAGTGGTCGTTCATCAGTATAGTTTTGCAACCACCCAGCTAGATTGGAAACCAAAAGGGGGGCAGTCTAAGTAAAAGAGGAAAAATAAATAAATAAAATAAAAGACTTAACTAGGTTTGAAAACTCTTAAAAGATGACAGCCTAGGCAAAATAGAGAATATAAAATAAAATTAGTTGTAATTTCAATCTGGAGGTAATTATATGAGCTTTAAGGATGACAGTCTCTCACTTGGGGGGAAAATAGGGTGTCTCCTTCACATTAAGTGCAATCATCATAATCCTGCTATAGCGAAGTATTCTCAAAGCATAACTAAGCAAGGGGACAAACGTCGTTGTCATCTACCAATCTAATCATCAAGAGGACTTAATTTTTGGTTCCATCTAGTGATACTGGTCTCAATAGATGTCTCTAACAGACTCAATTCTCAAATTTGGATGATTTGATAGAGGGAAGGCCAAGTCCCAAATATCAGCTCTAAACAAAATAGGCCCTTGGCTAGTCAATGCATAAAAAGTTGTTATCACTTGTTTCTCCAACTAGCAGTTCATGCATATATGAAATTATTTTACAAAATTACTTTTGAATCTCATGTTTACACACATAGAATAATGCATGTTTTCCATATCACATGAGGTTATGTTTGTCAAAGTCACTTTTAAAAGTTTTCAAAGATCACAATTATATATGCATTAGCTCTGTATTATTTGAATATGTTTTCTAAATATGGGCCAGCCATAAAATCTTTCAAGATATAGCATCATGCCTGATGCTCCATATGGCTATATGGCGTATTTCATTTGCCCTTGCCTGACGCCATAAATGGCTATATGGCACATTTTAGTTTGACCTTTCCTAGTGCCTAGATGACTAAACGACATATCTCGACTATCCTTGCATAATGCCTGGATGGCTAAATGGCACATTTTATTTGTTCTCGCCTAATGCCTAGATGGTTATAAAGCGTATCTCAGTTAACCTCGCATGATGCCTCAGTTGGCTATATGGCACATTTCACTTGATCTTACCTGACACCCAAGGTGGATATATAGCTCATTTTATTTGCCCTCACTTGACGCCATAGATGGCTATACAGTACATTTCGGTTTGACCTCACATAATGCCTAGATGGCTAAACGGCATATCTCAGTTGTCCTCACCTAATGCCTAGATGGCTAAATGGTCCATTTTATTTGTCCTTGTCTAATACCTAAATGGTTATATGGTATATCTCAATTAAACTTACTTGACGCTGAAAGTGACTATTAGGCTTTTATCTCACAATATAAAGTTACTATTTTCTTTTATCGAAAAAATCTTTTAATTTTGTATATCAAGGCTGACGGCTTGAGATATTTTCAAAAACCTCTTAATTTTATACATCAAGGTTGACGACTTGAGATTAATTTTAAAAAAAAAACTCTTAATTTTAAACATTAAGGCCGATAAAAATAGTTTAGGATGTCCTCTTGGATAGTCAACTCTAAGGATGATGGACAAAAACCTTAGCAGAAAGTCTCTAAATTTTTAAGTTGTACCTCAAGGCTGACGGCACGAGACTATTTCCTCTAATAAAAGCCTCTTGATTTTGAACATGAAGGTTGACGGTACTAAATCAGAATTCAGACATCTAGCTCCAAAAATAAAGATTTTTTCTCAAATATTTGACTCTGAAGATCGAAAAATAAAAAATTTATATCCTTTTCGTTATTTGCATCTATGCTTTTTCATAAATTATTAAAATGATTGCATGTGCTTTCTATAAATCTTATTATATTACTTGCATTTTGATTTTTAAAAAAGTATGGGGGTAAACTGTTAATACTTGACTTTGGCCTGACCCAAGAGCGAAAGTCCAATGATGAAAATCTAAGCAAAATGAGCTTAAATAGTACAAAGCCTGAAGTTTCGGCACATCCGACAAGCACATAACCCAACAAAGTAGATCAAGCCTAAGAAAGTCTTCTGATAGCCTTCATCTCATCACTAGGGCAGTTGCTTCATCACTAATGCGGCGCCTTATCATATTAAAGAGACCGCATAATAAAGTGAACTAAGGTAATCACCTCATTACTGAGGCGATGCCTCAATGGTATCTGCTATCAAAAAAATAAAAATATCTAAAACTAAATGTAGCATAAATTTCTCCAATGTTCAGAGTCATTAACCATGAGTTTCTAAGATAGAAAACCGTGGGACTGCACTCTGAAGATCGAGGAAAGTGAGGGGGCTGGAGAGAATAAAAAGCAGAAACGAAAATAGAGAGAAGGGGGATGGACCTTGCAAAAAAAGGCAACATTCTAAAAAAAAAATGAGAGAGAAGAACATAGAGCAAGAAAAAATCAAAAAAAAAAAGAATAAGAGAATTGGTTAGGAAAAAGCATCAAATCCTAAGAAATTCTAATCAAAGGGTTAGAGGAGTTGTGATCTTGGAAAAGGGTTTAGAGGCTAGGCTCTACATTGTATGGTGTTTCTCCTTATTGCTAGAAGAATCTCTGATGGCTAAGACAAGGTGAATTAAGGTGCCAAACAATCATTAAATAAGTAGTGCTCTTCTTAATACTTTTTGTTTTACTCCTATTTCAAATAATGCATGACATTATTTTTAATAAATGAATATAATATAGCCTCAATCATCGAATTTTTTAATATATTGCATGACATATTTAAAACCTCTGCATGGTTGGAGAATTTTAGGTAATGTGAATGATTGTGCTTAACATATTTTCTTGTATACTTATTGTTTTGTTTTGGTAGTTTTCTATTATGTAACTATGTTATTTTTTATTATGTGGCAATTGATCATTATTTAGGCCTCTAAGTATGAATATACATGTTTAGAATTGATAAAAGCTCTAACTATCATTTTTTGTTTGTTCTGTTTTTGCACTAGAGGTCATTGAGGTAATGCCTCACCGTTGAGGTGCTGCCTTTGCTTCAAGAGGTGAAGATACAGTCGCCTCAATATAGTGAGGTGGCCATGAGGGTTTTCTAGCGTGATGATCTCCTACCACTTCAATGTTTATTCCTACATTTTGTATGATTTATTGTTCTTATATTATTTTGTTTATTATGCACTTCTTGTTAATTTTTTGTTCATCATTAACTAACTTCATTATTTTGTAGGTCTTTTCCTTTAGGCAATCTAATTGGTAATTTATTTGCAGGCATATGTGCTTAGTAGCCTATGGGGTTGCTACCTTCTATTTTGGTTTTAATTCATTTTTTTTATTTTGTTTTCTTATTTTAATTGTTGTGTGTGCTAAACAGATTGTAATCATTTCTTCCCTTTTCTTTGTATGCGCAGCTCATTTTTTATTTATTATTTGTTGATGTTTTTATAGGTGAATGTTGATAATGTAATGTGAATGTGATGGTTGTTGTGATGCTTTGAACTTAATTGCATGAAAATGGGCAAGTTAAACAAATTTGGACCTAATTATAAAATTTAAAAATTATTTGGAGGCAAACTACATTTTTCACATGCAATTAAAGAAATAATTAAATAAAAAAAAGTAATAAAATATGAAATACAAATGGAAGTCGATCGTAAGGTCAAGTGGGCATTCCAAAAGCCTATACCCAGTTTCCAAACCTAATCTCTGAAGATGGTTTTAGACCCCTCTGCCGGATCCAGTTACTGTATAGTGTGCCCTGGATTTCACTCGGATGGCGACTTCCTTTTTCCGATTTAGACTCAAAAGGTTCTTAATTGTATTTCTAATGGGCTCAGAATCTGCACAGTGTCTTGGTCACCAAATACTTAGGCGCGCGTTGAACACCACAGCCTACACTATAATTTTTTTTTTTTGACAATATAATACTATATTGTCTAGTCTCTAGAATCTTGGTTTGTCAAGTGAAAATGAGAAAAAAAGAATATCTAAATATTTTATATTCTCTTCTTTCTTATTACTACCATCTAAAACTATTTATTTTTTTCTTCCTCTATTAAATGGTATTAAAGTTTTAACCTTTGGAAAGATAAAATATAAATTATGACAAATTTTATTACCACTTTTATGACAAATTTTATGATAAATTATAAATCTGAAATTATACGGTGTTAAATTATCAAAAATAAAAAAAGAAAACGGTTGGTACTAAAACGCATAAATCATGAGTTATTTATCTATACTTATTATAAAATTTTAACAGGCCATAACCATTATAAGCCCAATGCACTTTACAGCCCACATTTTGTGAAGTTGGATCACATTTTTATTAAATAAGAGCCCTAGCCCACTCCATTAGATCAATTTTATTAGATCAGTTTATGTTTCAACCACCCAATTCCTCTTAACCTATTAAGTAGTCACAGTTAACAAAGCCCATAAAGCCTTATAAATCTGAAATTATACGGTGTTAAATTATCAAAAATAAAAAAATAAAAAAATAAAACGGTTGGTACTAAAACGCATAAATCATGAGTTATTTATCTATACTTATTATAAAATTTTAACAGGCCATAACCATTATAAGCCCAATGCACTTTACAGCCCACACTTTGTGAAGTTGGATCACATTTTTATTAAATAAGAGCCCTAGCCCACTCTATTAGATCAATTTTATTAGATCAGTTTATGTTTCAATCACCCAATTCCTCTTAACCTAAAGTAGTCACAGTTATCAAAGCCCATAAAGCCCAATAAAAATATCCCACAGGTCTACCTTAAGATGCGGATTATCGGTAATAGTGTTGTTGGGAGGCACATAGTACTGAAAAGAAACAATGGTGTCTCAAGAGCATCTGGCATCATCTACACGAATGCTGTCAGTCTGAAGCTTTAACCAGCATAAAATCCAGATATTTAAGAAAACCAGCAACTCTCTTCAGTTATTTATCACCTCATTCTGTATCACAAGGGCAACAAGACTGTATTGGAAAAATCTAGCATCATGTTCTAAGGAATTATTCAACTACTGTCCTAAGCTTATTCTCCGCTACAAATTTTTCTGACAATAAATTATTGTGAAGGAATGTGATTTTCAGCATCCTGACTTCTGTTAACTAAGAAGTTGGTTGAATGACCACAAATATCCAATCTTAGGAACTTGCACACATCATCTTCGTTACATTGCACATTGCGCCGGACAGGAAGCAGACTTCATCCATCTAGCACAGAACATGTGGACAATGTACATGAATGCCTCAGCAAGAATACGCTGTAACCCCTTGCTGCAAATGGTAAGATGAATGGTAGGCTGTATAAATGAATTCTAGTCAGTCTTCTGAAACAATGATTTAGCTAATTGGAGATTAGTTGAATATGAGAACTTAGGGGGAAGCGTCATCAGTGGTTCAACCCCGCTGAGCTTTTGAAATGCCATTCCTAGTGCATATCCTAAAGCTCGACCTACGGGAACAGCAACTGCATTCCCAACCTGACGATACCTGCGTGAAGCACAGTTTGATTGTATAGAAATTAAGATTTTAGGAAAAAAAAAAATTAGATGACGGACATTTGGGTTGAGAAGAAGAAAACATACAGAAGGAATGTGTTTACTTCTAAAATGCAATCGACTGAAATGGAAATATACTTATGATTGGCATTGAAGTTTGGAACTGCTTTTCCAAAAAGCACCCCTTTAGATGTTGCAAAGGCAAAATGAAGTTGTTCATCCACTTTTTAAGTATTTATGACATAGCACGCCAAGTTTATCTTAAAATAACTATTAATTAATCAACAGACTCAAGATGTTTCTGTAAACAGAAGCTAGAAATTTTCATCTCTAAAAAACCAAATCCACATATGCACCAAACTTAGATTGAACATTGGATCCAAACCTAAGCACTCCTGTGTTTTACCAAAGCAACCTTAAACAAACATGAGTTCGATTTTTACTCAAATTATGAATTTAATTAACACCCCCAAGAGTAAACTTGAAGCTGCCCTTTCTCCATTTTGGAGCTACAAAAAAAGCCTTCGAAAAGTTCAATTATACACTTAACGTTCATTTTGGTGCAATTGGACTGTAAATCTTTGTATTTTGGTGCAAGGTGTAAACGAGCCGAGCCGAGCCGAGCTTTGGCTAGCTCAGGCTTGGTTCATTTATAAACGAGCCCAGCTCGAGCCCAGCTCATTAGGCCGCTAAGTGTTCGCGAACTGTTTACGAGCTTAAACGAGCCTAAACGAACTAAAAAAATTTCTAAAAATACAATGTATAAATTTAAATTATTCATTAAAATAATTTAAATTAAATTATTTACTAAATAATTTATTATAAAATTATGATTTTTTGTAATAATATATTTTTAAAATATTTAAATGAATAAAA
>CATIWO010605337.1:0-14224 GCA_949673435.1 Macaranga tanarius | reverse complement strand
TTTTTGTCACACAGTTGACTTACACTCATAAGATTGAACTTTAGACCAGAAACCAAAGATACCTCTTCAATTGATGGATTTGTGCCAATTGTTCCAAGTCCCACAATTTTAGCTTTGCTGTCATCTCCGAAGCTAACTGTTCCTCTATTTTGCATTTTTAGTTGGGTGAACTTTGTCCTGTCACCTGTCATATGCCTAAAGCAAGCACTATCCATATACCACTTGTTGTGCGCATCCTTGCTCCTTAGGCACATCTGCAAGCAAATCACTTATTTTTAAGTACCCAAACTGGTTTGGGTCCTATCATGTTAGTTTCTGAATTCTGCCTAGTTCCTTTTGGCACCCAGACAAAATTAGCTTTAGAAACATGTTTCTTGTAAGCATAAAATTTCACAATATGACCAGAATGATTGTAATAGAAACATGTAGCATGATAATGTGATGAAAATGATGCTTTAACAAAGTGGTTTTCATGCTTCTTAGCTTTAGCAACATTCTCATATCCTAGCCCTTGTCTTCCATTTGTAAAGAATTGATTGCCTAAGAGAGCATCAAGATTTTATTTTCCCTTAGTGAGTTTCTCAAGGTCTTTAGTTAGACCATCTACTCTCTTTTGTAACTCTTCATTCTCTTACAAGAGAACAAGATTTACATCGAAGGTAGTTTCAAATTCCTTTTTCAAGGAATCAGCTTGAGAAATAGCAAGGTCTAGTTTCTTAGAGGTTTCAGCATAAAGATTTTGAGTATGCATTTCTTTTTCTTTGAGGTTATTAAGTTCAGCTTCAGAAATGTCACATGTGCAAGTTTCTTTTCCCGATTTCATAAATTTGAGCTCTTTCTTAAGTGAACTATACTTCTTGGACAAGGCTCTAAATTCCTTATACAGTTCACCAAAGGCATTCTCAAGTTCATCATAAGAAATGGGTTCTGAAGAATTTACCTCATGAGTTAACTTTGTGCTCATTTCAGCTTCAGTCTTTGTATTTGCTTGAGTTTCTCCAATGTCTTTGCCCTCCTTTGCCATCAAGCATAGATTTACAACTTCCTTTTCATCTTGCTCCTTATCACATGAGCTGGAATCATCACTATCACTCTAAGTAGCAACCATTGCTTTGTTGAACTTTTTTTTCTTTATTTTCTTTTTCAGTTTAGGACAATTAGCTCTGAAATGTCCTGGTTTATTGCATTCGAAGCAAATAATTTCTGTGGTTTCCTTTTTAGTCTGATAGTCTGAGCTTGGCTTGAATATTCTCTTCATGTTCTTCTGGTATGTCCTTCCATCTTTCTTGAACATTTTCTTGAATCTCCTTGTGATTAGCGCCACGTCTTCATCATCTGAGCTGGTTGAGTTTTCTGAGCCTGATTCTATCTTCAAAGCTATGTCTCCTCTCTTCTTCTTTTCTGCAAAGATATCCTTGGACTTGCCTTTCATCATCATTTCATGAGTGAGAAGAGACCCAATTAACTCGTCATAGGAATAGTTCCGCAGGTCTTTAGCTTCACAAAGAACAGTCACTTTAGTTTTCCATTTTTCAGATAGAGATCTGAGGATTTTCTTCACCATTTCTTCGTCAGTGAGAGTTCTTCCAAGATTCTTGAGTGAGTTGACAATCTCACTGAATCGAGTGTTCAATGAAGAAATGCTTTCATTAGGCTTCATGAAAAATAGCTCGTACTCTCTCCACAATAAATTAATTTTGGACTCCTTGACCTGATTAGTTCCCTCATAAGTGACTTGAAGTTTGTCCCACACCTGTTTGGTCGAAGTGCATGTTGATATCCTGTTATATTCCTTCACATCAAGAGCACAATGAAGCATGTTAAGAGCTTTAGCATTTAGCTGGATTAATTTTCAATGAGCTTCAGAATATTCTGACTCAGGTATTGGAATTTCTATTCCTTCAGCATTTTTCTTAGTAGGAATAGCAGTTCCTCTAAGAATGATTTTCCAGCAATCAATATCAATAGCTTGAATAAAATTTTTCATTCTATTTTTCCAATAATCAAAATTGGTTCCATTGAAAAGAGGTGGTCTAGAAATTAAGTTTCCCTCGGGAAGCCCGGAGGCACTAGGAACAACACTTGAGCTGGTAGCCATATGGATCTATTAGCAGGTAAAACCCGCTCTGGATACTAATTGTTAGGTCCGTTAGGCTGCTCAAGAGGGGGGGTGAATTGAGCTTTTCAAATTAATTTTGAAAACTAAAACTGATTTGACTAACTGAGACTAAAAAGCGGAAGCCTTAAAACAAAGCACAGATTTAAAAGTCTTGTAAACACAGTTTTGATTCCAAGAGTGCCACTGTTTATGAATCAACTTAAAGAAAACTAAAACAAAAATAAATTGAGCAAGTTGATTCATTTTAGTAATCAGCACAATAACACAAGAGAGAATGGAGAGATGAAAAAGAAATCAATACACACAAGGTTTTATCGTGGTTCGGCTCCACATGCCTACATCCACTCCCCAAGGACTCACCCTTGAGATTTTTTCACTAGTTAAAATGGTCTCTTTTCAACCGATAAGAGACAAGCCGTTTACAGCCTTAGTACTACCCTTTTCCTAAGCTGCCTCTACACTGGTTTTCTAGCTCCAGCAACTATCCCCTGCTGGTCTTTCCCAAACAGCTCCAGCAAACTGTATACAATACTAGTTTTAATTAGCTCCAGCAACTATGCACCCATTTCTCTCCAAATGGTGCTTTCTGCGTTTAAGCAACAAGAAGAAGTGTGTTTGTCTCTCTCACTCAAGCAGCAATGATACACATGAAGCCTATGGATATGAAGAGTGAATATGACTCTCAAAGAAGCTTAAAGATGATTTTTCAAAACATGAAGATGCAGCTTCTGCAACCAGAATTTTGAGAGTAGAAGAGAAACTCCAGCAGCTATGAAAATGCTCTCTCAAATCTTGCTCTCTTTTACACACTTCTTGGAGATAAACAAATGAGAAAAGGATGTATATATGTATTCTCAATGGTTGCTCTGTTTTTCCAGCTATCATGAACTGCAATATGACATGATTTATTCATTTGATTTGCCAAATATGCAATGAGTAGCAAAATCCTTTTATCTTTAAAAAACTGTGCAGATTAGCTTCTATCACCAAAATCAGTCTACTGCAGAGACAGATCCACTTTCTAAAAATGGTTTGGACACATGATTTTATCCAGCAGTCATAAGGAAAGATTTTATCATTTTAGGCAATGCTGCTTTGGTACCCGAAAAAGAAGTCTTTTGTTTTTTCCTTGCCACATGAAAAGTAGTGAACCTTGGTTCACTCAAAAGTAACTTTACCACCAAAATTCAAAAGTATGCATGAAAAAACATTTGATGGGATAAAAAGCTACTTTTTATTTTTCAAATAAATATATGAAGATGAGACACAAAAGACAAGACATTTGAACTTCCAAGAAATATCATTTGACTCATCTATCCTCACAATATTTTTCTAATGACCGAAATGCCCTCCAATTCTCTACATGGGCTTGAGGCTTCTTCATGGGCTTAGATTTGTTGATCTGTGGTCCTTGGACTTGATTAACACATTAATTTGAACTTGATGGCGCTTTTCTTATTCACAATTTACTTGAAACAAATTAATACCTTATTTTTATCAATATTGTGTTATTATCAAAATTGAGGTTGTAACATTTAGTCAACAAAAAAGAAATGATAGAAATTGAGATGAAAAAACAGGAAGATCATCATCACATTATATATAGATATGGAAAAATAATAAGGTCAGCGAACGCATGCATATTGGGGCATTGTCCTGGTCATTATACGCGTAGCCGCTATAATCAGATGCTTGTTATGACCAAATCCAATGATCAATTTGCTTCAACATTAATTGGATTTTGGCATGCATAAATAAATAAAGGTAAAATGAATATTTTGAAAGCATGACAACTTGAAAAATTCTTTGAGACAAAAAATTGGTGCAGTCAAATGGAATACAATACTAGAAAATGCTGATGGTGAAGCTATCAACAACACCGTTGATATAACCTCGCAGTTACTGTTTTGTTTAAGTTATGTTAAAGGGTGGTAAATATTCAGAAATATTAAATTAACTATTCGGAAAATTTTTATCATTTTTGTGATTCTATTTAAGTAATTAAGTAAAGTTTAGTAAAATATTAATACCATGACTTTATATAAAAAAATGCTAACAAGACTCAAATCTGGTGTTTAATTAGAGATCAGGTAGTACCTAATTAAAATTTATATAAAGTTGGCCATTATGCCCATTAATGCCAAAATAATTTAACACATCATTATATCCTGTAATTCGGAGCTATATACATGTATGCATGTGAACTTCAAAAGTTAAAGACATGTTGGTGCTCGTACAACTAATGTTCTTAATATTGTTGCCTGCAGTTGGCCTTTGTCTTAGTAAAATTGTGACCAAGTTCTTATTGCCTGACTCCGGAGAGATATACACAACAATGCCAGCTATAGTTTTGAATTTCTTTTTTCCCTATTTTGCTCTTGTTTTGGGAGCCATTGTTTAATTGCTACATAACAATTTGAAGAACAGATTGATATTTATTATTAAGTGAAGCTTAATTTAGTTCTTTGTAGTTTTACACTTGCTTTAAAGAATAACGTTTTATATTTTTTAGTCAATTGTTTCAAATTATATATATTTTAAAAATAAATAATAAACTTTTAATAAAATCATGAATAATGAAAATACATTAAATTCTTCAAAAATATATCAAAATATGTTGAAAAATACATGTGTATACGGGTATGCGTGTGTGAGTGTGCGCTTGCCCGTCTGCGTATGTATATATATATATTAAAGAAGTTAGACAATTAAAAGTTTAGAGTGTCATAAAAAAATTTTCAAGGGCAAAAATTAAATACTATATACATGTTTAATAGTTATTAATTAAAAAATTAAATTTACAAAAAATAATGTATAGAAAAGATCAATAAACCATAATATTATCTATATATCATTTTAAATAAGGATGTGCAATAGTTAAAATTGAACTAAACTGAAATTTTTCAAGAATTATAAATTGAATTGAAACTAAAAATTTATGTATGAAATTTGGTAATGTAACTCAAGTTCGAGTCCAATTAAAATCAAACCAAACTGAAAATTTTTAAAAACCGTAAATTGAATTGAAACTAAAAATTTAGGTAAGGAATTTTGTAATGCAACTCAAATTCGAGTCTAGTGGGAATTTGATAATGTGTGTTTCCATGGCCAAGTTCGAGTCTAGCGGGATTTGGTAATGTGTGCTTCTATGTCCTTTAGGAAGGCAAGCTTGAATCTAGCCTGGATTTGAACTCACGACTTTAGTTAAGGAAAACAACATGCTCAATATAACTAATAAAATTAAGTATCATTTATATATATAATATTTTTTTGGTTTTTTTGTCGGTTTTGATTCTATCAAAATTTTCTAAATAAAGAAAAAGAAAAAGAAAAAATGTCCAAATTGGACCCTCACTTTTTACCCTAGGAGCATATTGGACCCTATGATTTTTTTTAGTCCAAATGGGAACTTATCTTTTCAAAATTCAACCGTATCGGACCTTTTACTAAAAAAATTTTACAATTAAGTCCTAAATACTAAATAAAACTTTAATTTTAATGGTTAACAAATGAAAAATTATTTAGACTAATAAATAAAATTGATAAATCTTTTTAGAAACTATATATGACCTAATTATGAAGATTTTAAAATTTTTAAATCAACATAAGAATTTTTTTAATATTTTTAAAATTTTCAAAAAAAAGTTCAAAAAAATTTAAAAATTAGTGTGTAGGTTTAAAATTTTAAAATTTTTATAATTAGGTCATATATAGTTTTTAAAAAAGGTTTATCAATTTTATTTGTTAATCTAAATAATTTTTCATTTGTTAACCATTAAAGTTAAAATTTTCTTTAATTTTTAGGACTTAATTGTAAAAAGTTTTTAGTAAAAGGTCCGATATGGTTTAATTTTGAAAAAATAAGTTCCAATTTGGTTCAAAAATATTCTTAGGGTCTAATATGCTCCTATGGCAAAAAGTGAGGGTCTAATTAGTAATGTTTCCCTAAAGAAAAATGAAAATCGAAATGAAGAACTGAATTTGCTCGATTCAATTCAATTTTGGGTCGAACCCATAGTTTTAGACACTGTGCATTGTCTAAAGAGAAGCTTTAATTCTTTAGATATAGCTCAATGGGCTAATAAAGAGCCCAATAATATTCTAATAGCATTCAGTTTCAGTGACTCCATTATCACCACTTTCAGCTCAGGGAAGAAGAGAAAGCAGTAGGAATATGAGTGTTTTTGGAGGAGACAGTTGGGGAAGAGAAGCACAGTACAGGAAGAGAAGAGTTGATGATCTTTTGATAGAAGGGGTTGATGGCTCTTCTTACAAGAAGCTTTCAAGCGGAAAATATTCATGTCTTGTTTGCCCTCACAATCCCATCCTTGATTCTCCTCTCATGCTCTCTGTAAGAATTCTTTTCCCCTCCAGTTTTTTTAGTACTTATTTCATTTTATTATCAGGAATAATAGTTCACTTTATAGTGTTAGAACTTGGCTTCTTTGAAAACCCAAATGGGATTTATGTGGATTTTCCTGATTAACAAAAAGATTATTAGCCAATTTGAATGGTAAAGTTTTCATTTTTATTCTCTTATTTTTTTCTTTGTGAGTGGTGTTGAATCATTTGTTCTGTGAACTGTGATGGTTTACTACACAAATTCACTTCATAATGATACTTGAATGAAGGTCTAGATTTTGGGACTTTTTAAGGGTCCTTAGTTTGGATTGAATAACATGAAAGGGACATGCTTTTGTGTGCAAATTGTCTAGAAAATGGTTGATATGAAGGGAAGGCTTCTCGAATTGTGTATCGATTGTATTTTTCTATATGCGTGTAAAGGATTCTTCATATAAGGTTAGTTTTTGGGTCTAAAAATGCTGTCTTTGAGGTGTCTTATGTATAAAAATTCGTTTTTGGATTCTGAAAATTTTGGTCTTTGCAGATGCATTGCAAGGGATCACGCCATCTTGCTGCAGAATCTAGGCGGAAGGAGAGAGAATTAATGAGAGAAGATGAGATCAGTAAGAGATTAGCATTATCAGATTGTCCTGTTGGCTCTGCTAACTCCAATAATTTCAACAAAAAGGTTAAATTAGGCAGTAAACCATTAATCGAGCAGACAATGAAGACTGCTTCCGAGGCACTTCGCCGTGAAGCACCCCAACAGAGTTGTGGTAACCAAGATAGTGATGTAAAATTGAGCATGGGACAAGTTGCTGATGTGACAACTATCTCATGTCCTTTAATCCAAGCATCACAACAGCAATTGGATTTCCGAGAACGTAGAGAGCGAGAACTCAAGTTTACAGAAGCTGGATGGAAGCGTGACTGTCATGGAAAATGGTTCAAGGATGAAAATGTGAGTTTCTTTTTTTGATGAATTATTCAAATTTTTGTAGCTACTCCGGCAGTTCCTAGTTCCAGCTTCTATGTCAAAGATGTGGACAGAAATTCTCTCACAACCAGGCAGGAGCAAAATCTCTGCCACCCCACTATAATTATTTGAAATGCGAGCAGATCCTTAATCCGAAGTACGAGAGTGCGATATAAGCTTTGTGTCTTTGTGGTAGATTATTAATGTTGTGCTTGTGCGTGTGTCAAACAAGTACAGTGGGCAGTACAGAATTCTCTCCTGCCTGGTTAGAAGAGAATTTCTATCCCAAGTTGTTGCAGCTTTTAATGTAGTTGAAAATACGGAAATGAATCCGCACGAGAAAGACATTACTGCTGTTACACTGTTCAAATATAAGGCGACTTCAACTTCTTAAATGTCTAGTGTATTTAGTGGAGCTATTTATTCTTACAATTTGCTTGCAGGTTGAATTTGACTCTGACGAGGAAGATCCAAATGTATGTCTTGCTTAAAAATTGTTAGCAAGGATCATGATCTTGGAAGATGTAACAGGCATTCAATAACATGATACTGCAAGTGGGTTATATATGCTACAAAGCTTGCAGGCAGAGCAACTACTTTCTATGTTATTCCAAGAACTAAATGGTCTTTCTTATCTGATGCTGATTTGGGGAGATGAAGATGGAAGACTTTGATCTACATTTGCAGTCAAGCGGTGGAATAAGTAGACAGAAAATATGTAGATTTGCAGTTCGATTAAGCAAGAATCTTAGAAACAAGATGCTCAACTGGCAAGATTGCAATTTCATTTGTATCATGCTTAACAGCTGAACTGTAGTCATTACAGTTAGGAATTTTGAATGATGAATTTGTAATTCTCTTTCCCTTTTCCTTGAAAGATTATAAAGCAAAAAAAAATCAAGTTTTCAAGTTCCTCATTGTTCCAATATTGTACTTGTATTCTTTTGAGTCTTAAGTGAGAATCCACAGATTTATTTTCAGTTTTTTATCTATTAGAAATGGGCTGTGATGCTATCCAGACTGGGTGTAATATGGAGGTTGATAAGCTTTCAGCTGGTCCATGCACCAACTCATTATTGCTGATGCTAAGTTTTCACAGGAATCAAATAAGAACATAAAAACAATAATACATTTATCACTAGAATAGACCATTTATGTTGACATTGGAGCATTAAGAAACATATATATTTGGTTGTGTTACAATCTTGAAACTGAAATTTTAATCAAGAACGTTGAAAAGCAACATCCACCATCCAACTGGCCTCGAGTTTCCATGAGAGCTCCTACTTGACAATTCATTTTACATTCTTAGAACCACACAATTAGCATAATCATGTCTCCATATTCTGTACTTATCAACCATACGATTTTTCTGTCATGGCAATAAAACTATAATTGCCTCGTTAAAAAAAGACATCATTTTTGTTTTCTTTGTCCTAAGTTGTTACATCCATTGCAATTATTTCTGTTGGTTGGCTGCTTCAAGATTTTTATGTTCAATACGGTATAAAAACACCTGGTGATTGTATAAAAAAACAAAAATTTAAATTAAATACTGATAGATACTCAACTAATAAATTATTATCAGTAAATAATTCAATCCGATGTTTTGATCTTGGTTATTATTAGATAAGAGTTATAGTAAACAGTTATTTACTCCATGAATAATTTTCACAGTTAAACTAGACCTAATTCAGCTTCATTCTCTTGGAAGAAAGTGCTAGCCATGTTCTACAAACAGCAACAACAGAATTGCAAATACAGTGGTAGAATTGGTGTGCAATAGTATGAACAAACATCTTTACGGGAAAAAAGGAGGAGAGGGTATTTGATATGTTATTCTCCAACAATGACATTTAGTGGCAACCCCACTCATTGATGTTTGATAGGCAATGATGATATCAAAATACTAAAGGAATAAGAAAAATCATTTCCATTAATTAGATTGAATAATTTTGAGAACCCTTTAAGAAACAAGAAAGTTGAGGGAAAGAAAAAAAAAACAAGGAGAAAAAAATACTTCCTTAAATGATGGATAGTTTACTTACTAATATCCAATAATAGTAAAAGTATTTGTTTTTTTATTTGATGTTACATAGATTTTAATTATTTTAGAGTTCAAATTGAATAAATTTTATAAAAGGAGTAAAACTCTTTTTGCATTTTATGTTCTTAATATTTGGCAGCTATAAGAATTCCGACTATATTAAAATTCGAATTTAGTAGATTTATAAATAAATTTTAAAATTTAAAATTCGAAATTTTATTTTAAAAAAAATTCAAATGCGCATTTTTTTTTCTTAATTAACATCTAAGAATGCACCATTACGATTTTATTTGAATGAGAGCCACAAAATGACTATGTATATGTATATTTTTTGAAACGTAAATGACTATTTATATTGAATAAATTCTTATTGTGTGAACAATGAAGTAAATTTCTAACAATTGTAAATTGTGATATGAAATTGTTAAGTTGATAACTACAAAACTTAGCATTTAGTAGCACTTGTATGTGTGGTCGGAGTTTTAAAAAGCTTTTAATTCCGCCGTAACAAATGTATGTACGGATACATTTTCAGCTCAAATGTATAAATAATTAGTATTTATTTTTTTAATGCAAACAAGATTTGAAATTTTTTTTTTTTTTTTTATCCAGGTGAATATTTCATTCATAGAAAACCTTACATCAGAGAGGGAGCTTAAAGCTAACCCTAAGCGATGCCACAATCCCCTGCTAATCTTAGCAAAAGGAGATATTAAGACCTGCAAACTAAACAAATTTCAATCACCTTAAGGATCTCCAAATGAGACCACATATAGTCAGATCATTCATGACTATGGGTGAAAGAGGATTTTACATAATCAATCATAACAAAAAACC
This sequence comes from Macaranga tanarius, assembly GCA_949673435.1. Lineage (NCBI taxonomy): Eukaryota > Viridiplantae > Streptophyta > Magnoliopsida > Malpighiales > Euphorbiaceae > Macaranga > Macaranga tanarius. The sequence continues at coordinate 3,901 of CATIWO010605337.1, read as the reverse complement.
AAATATGGAAGGTAAAAACCAAGAAAAAATAAAAGAGTAAGACAGCTCCCAAGATCAATTCACATTCGATGATGCTTTCTTACTCTTTGCAGCCTATGGTATGCTTACCATGACTGCCTCAAGATAAAGAAGCATTCATGGCTAGATTTGTGCGTGAAACCCAGCTGCACAAAACCAGATCAATTGAGTCTGCTGCTGCCTCTGGATGGGTTCAAGCTCTGGATGTGATGAGCCATAATTCCTGATCCCGATCTTGAAGATCACAGCAAAAAGAAAGTGAAAGCTGCACAAAATAAACAAAACCACTAACATAATAAAAGATATATAACTAGTACCCTTAGATTAGGTAAAACACTATTTTGAGTATGGAATTCAAGATATATTTATTTTAATATATTAAACACTATAAAGAAAAAAATTTTAATACCACCAAAAATCAGTTTCTAGATGAAGAAGACGATAAACAGTAAATAAAAAAAGCTGTCAAAGCTATAAGATGCTACCAGAGCTAAACAAGATTTGAGTTTCATTCATAATATTCATACAAAATTAACTTACATAACCTTAAGAAATTGAATAAAACTCTAAAATTAATGCATTTATTGCATGTAGTTAATGCATATGACTAATTCAGACGGACGGGCATGCCCAAGACTCAAGAGTCAAGACCTTAATTACCGTCTTTAATTTGACATGGATAGCATTATTTAATTAAGAGAGGTGGTCTCATGCTATATGATTAAGAGGTAGCCCTAGCACCTACATCACCTTTCATTTATGTTTATTCAATTCATTTTTTTTGCAAACAGTCCAATTTAGGCCCCTAATGTATGATGTGAGACTCCATTCCCTAATCTATTTTTTTTTGACTTAAAAACATACCTAATGATATTCAATCCGGTCATTTAGCCCCTTCTAAAATATTTGACATCTAAAAAAATTATAAATTAGTCCGTGAAATAAGTTTTCTATCAAAATATTTGAAGTTTTAAATTTCAATAGACAAAATTGTCCTTAATTTTTTTATTAAAAGTAAAATTTTTAAGAAAAAAATATTCAACTTAATTACCAATCTAGCTATCTAAATTAAATTATATGTGTAATTTAAAATAATTAAATTTTAAAAATAAAATATAAAGTGAAATGATATATATGTCCGTGTGTATGTGTTTGAATACTTTATTTTAAATTAGTTAAATGAAAAAAGTATATAAAATAATAAACTATATGGAGCCTTTGTTCTTATTTGCTAATGATATACTTTTAATAAAATGCTTAATATTGAAATTTATAAGTATTGGTTTGGTTAAAATAAATAAATTTCTATTTTTATATTTTATTTTTTAATATATAAAAAATTAAACATTTAGAGAACAAACACTCCTCTTTGCTCATCCTCTCCATCCTATTGCCAATGTTATATTTTTAATTTTTATTTAACTAATTTAAAATGAATCATTAAATATATATATTAAAAATAAAAATTAGTTTCACTTTGATTTACATTTTTATTTTAAATTTAATTATTTTAGATTATGCTAAAAGTTTAGTTTAGAGAAATTGATAATTAAATAAAATGGTTTCCTTAAAATTATACTATGAATAAAAAAATTACGGATAATTTTGTCTATTGAAATTTAAAACTTGAAATATTTTGATAGAAAAATAATTTCATGGACTAATTTATAATTTTTTGAAATTTCAAACCTTTTAAAATGAGTTAAATGACCGGATTAAATAACGTTATGTGTATTTTTGAGTCTAAAAATAAATGAGGGATTTACTTGAGTCTCGCACCATATAGTAAGGGGCTAAGGGATAACTTGATTGTTTTTTCTTTCTTTTTTTATTTTTTTCTAATTAATTGAACTTATTTAGTACTATGAAATACCAATAAATAGAAAAATTCAAACCTCATATGTAACCCCCGTGTTTTGAAAACACTGTTCTTGCATCATATCTTCCATGATATATAGAGTAGAGTTGTGGACCATATTAAGTGTGGATTTGTGGAAGATGGTAGAGAGACGTAAATTTGCATGGTAAGTTTTGGAGTTATTGGTCACAATAGGAAGTTGTGGAGTAGAGTGTAATTATTCAAGTTCATTAAGGGGGGATGAGTAATTGTGGTGATATTTATTATTATATTAAGAGTTTGTATTATTATATTTGTAGAGAAAAATTAGTATTTATGAAAGGGACACCTTAGAGGAGCAATTATTGATTGGTGATTGATGGAGATAATTGTTGATATTTACCTATATATTATTTTATTAGGATATTTTTGTAGAGAATTGTTGATTATTATTGTTATTAAGATATTAGTATTAATATGTAATAATTAGAGGGAGACTTTCAGAGGGGGAAAATGGTATATTTTCATTGGTGGTTTTTAATTGGTATATTTTATTGTGAGTATGTATATGTATATGTGGTTATTAGTGTAGAGAATTTGGGGTAGAAGAAGAAGAAAGGGTTTTGAGAGGCTTGGGAGAAATTAATAATTTTCTACACTCCTAGTATGATTTTTGGGGAGCTTAAAAAGATCAAGTAGTCATTTGAGCATCATTTTGGTAAGCTTTATATTTATTTGCGATTATTTGAAGTTAGGTTATGATATGTAAAATTCGGATTCTATTTTTAGCATGCATTAGTTTTAGTATTTTGAGCATAACTTGAGTTTTAGATCTCTGATTTGAGCAAGATTTAATACTCTGAAAACTTTAGAGAGTCTTTTACAACTCTTAAGTTTTGAGTGTGAGTCAGATATGCTATTAAGTTGGTCAAATTAGACCATATATTTTGCTGCTCATTATATCATATTGTGTGACCTGATGTTACTATAAAATCCATAATTAATTATCTACATGTGCAAATTATATTATTTCAGTTTGAAATGAGATTAGACTCATAAACCTAGATAGTATAAAAATATTATGATCATAGAATGAGTCTACAATTTATGGTAGCATTTTGAACTCAGAGTATTGAATCTGCCTATAGCAGAATTTATGTGTCTTGGTGGTCTTTTCTTATATGATGATTATATGATGATATCTAAAGTTCTAGAACTCCAAATTGAGAAAAGTTAGATGTTTTGAAAATTTTAGAGAGTCTGTTATAATTTTTATGTATTGAGCTCGAGTTAATTTTGATGTTAAGATTGGTTGGCACAGCTGAACATTTTTATGCTCATGCTGGAAACTCTGTTTTTCCTGCTTTACCCGGATTGCATAAAAAATCCATAATTAATTCTAAACATGTCCAAATTGAGTAATTCTAATTTGAATTTGAAGTATACTCATCTATCTAGCTTCGGTAATATTTTTATAATTTTTGGATATGTGTGTGAATTATTTAGATATGTTGAACCTTGAGTATAATATTGTACTTAGTGGTATTTTGTTGAGTTGAGTGTAAATGGCATGTTTGCTTTGTGAATTGATGTATGGATTGTGTGTAGGCTTTGATAAGGATGTTGGAGATCCTAATCACTAGGGGAGCTTTACTTTTGAAGGAGTTGAAGGCTTGAGATAAGTAATTATTAATTTAATACTTACATATAGTAATTTTTTATGTAACTATAGTTACTTAACTATATTAATTTGTGTATGCCATTTAAGTGGCAAGATTGTTGAGCATGATGAATATATAGATATATATGAATATGTTATTGTGATAAGGCATGAAGAATATATATATATATATATATATATATATATATATATACATATGAATTTGTTGTTGTCAGAAAGCATGATGAAAATATGTCTATATATTATTGATGAGAATATGAAATAGTTGATTGAGAATATGTTATGATACATTGTGGCACTTGTGAGGTGCAAGCCACTTGGTATGGTATAATATATATGTATTATTGTGAGAAAAGTGAATTGTG